>CAAKHG010024343.1:10910-24766 GCA_901007715.1 Dactylopterus volitans
CGGGCGGCGGGGGGGGGGGGGGGGGGGGGGGGGGGGGGGGGGGGGGGGGGGGGGGGGGGGGGGGGGGGGGGGGGGGTTTTTTTTTTTTTTTTTTTTGGTCTTGCCCAGTTGGACTTGAGGGGCTCCTCTACGTGACGAGCGGACGGGAGGGCGACACTTGTGTTCGGACGCGCGGCGGTGCAGGACGGCGTCGACGGAGCGGAGAGGGATCCGTCTACCAGCTGGAGGAAGCGACTGAGGAGCCCGAATGGCTGCCTGAGAAGAACCGCTGCGCCCCCCCACCCCCCCTCTGCTCTTTCTCTGGGACTTTTGGGGTTTTAGTTCGTCCTGAGCAGAAGTTGCTGCGAGTCTGATTAGTTGCTGAAAGTGAAGCCGTGGACGTCTCAGGCGGTCATGGATACGCATATAAGATGGAAAGTTAAACGGAGGATAAGGGACCTCCCGCTCTCCGTAGCGGTGATTCTGCTCTTTGTCACATCGGGAGCGAGTTCAGGTAAGAAGCAGCTCGGTGTGTCTCCCCAGAACCGCATCTGCCGCAGCATCTGGCGCCGCATCTGGCGCCGCCGCATCTGCCGCGTTTCTCACTGTGAGACGAGATCCGGTCAAGGGGTCGCAGGTGGTCGCAGATGCGCCTGCAGGAAAAACAACACCCGCAAACAAACAAAGCAAAAACAAAGTAACAGACGCGCAGAAGTTTGATTCATGAAGTCAGTCCAGTCTGGGTTCATCTCCCCATGCTTGGGTCGCAGCTCTGGTTTCGCCGTGCAGATATTCACGTTTGCTCAACGAGTTTCCACCGGGAGGAAACATGCAGCTTTATGACTTTAGTGGAGAACTTTGAGAACTTTGAGAAGTTTTCTCTGGATCTTCATGCGCTGATGGCACAGATGAACACAACATCCGCGGGAGAGGGAGAGGAAGGGAGGGGCAGGGTGGAGCCGCCTCGGGACTCCTGGTCTCCAATGCAAAGGGGGACCCGTCTCATCATGGGTGTCACATACCTTGGCTCTGCTTTTCAGTAGCAGTTAAAATTACACACAATTATGAATGTCGATGGGTTTTTTTCTGCCAGTATCACAGAGTAAATGGTGACTGAGGCCGGGGGGCCGGCAGGCGTGGGGGCTGGGGGTCAGTGGTCAGGGGCTCTGGCCTGCATGTATTCTTAGCAACTTGAGGCTGGCTGGCATGGTTGGTGGTCTCAGGCCCTCCAGTTGGAACAGGTGGATGTTTCGGTGTGTTCACGGCTCACCTGCCGAGATATGAAACATGCTGATGGCCAGATTCCTGCGAATGTGCTGCTCAGGCTGCCCGACGGAGGCAGACGCTCGCTGCGAAGCCCCGTCTGCGGCTGAAGACCGGAGATGGTGGTGAGGAAGAGCAGATCCCTCTGTGGGTCTGCCGTGAACCGTCTAAGCTGCTGCTGCTGCTTCTCATGTTGAACCAGGACGGCCGATCCAGATCTGGTGATTTTCGATAGAAGTGAGACCTGGACTTTACTGGGCCGCCGGGGCCGGAACCTGCGCTGCTGCTGCAGATTGCATTTAATCAGCTCTGTCAAGCAGCAGTCCTGTAAGGGTCCTGAGAGGGGACACTTGCTGAAACCCGACACTTGACACGTGCGGAAATCCATGATGACCAGCAAGCATCTAAAATCAGTTCCTTATGCTTCATGTTTTCTAGAGTTTTTGCACATTATTTCAAGTCGTGCGGGTTGGTTGCATTAATTTGGAGTGATGTTAGAGGTATGAACCCAGGAGACAAACAGTGATGGCGGGTTATCAGGAAAAGCTTCATCTGACCCAGAGCAGATGACCTCTGCTGGACGTCCAATCAGCTGAAGGCCGGCAGAGACACACCGTCACCACGCAACTCCACTTACACACACACACACACACACACACACACACACACACACACACACACACACACACACACACACACACAGACACGCATGCAGGTGATGCTCCTGTAAAGGGGGGCGGGATAGTTGGGAGTGGTGGCGCTCTTCCCGTTGGCCCGAGCGGCCGCTCCGCGGAGCTGCCGGGCCGCTCGGGTGCGAGTCCCCAGACGGTCGCGGCGCATGAGGGCGTCTGTGTCGGTTCCTCGGCGGGGGATTGGCCGCGATTTTTCTGGCGCCTTCACGTTCAGCAGGCGGTTGGATAGCCACAGGGGATGTCGCGTTTGGAAGCCAGAAACTCCGAGGAGTTCAAGGAGCAGCGTCTCACCCCGACTTTGCATCAGATGTTTGAAAGATATTTTGCGCACTTAAAGACAGCAGAAATTGGCGTCTTTAAATCTCACCACAAAGATGAAGAGAAGATGCATGAAGTCCGACAGCAGACAAAGAATTGACCAGCAACCGTCAGCCATCACATTACGACCACTGCATGTCCACCATAGAGTAGAATACCACCGAGCTCCATCTTTGGAGCCGGTGAGGGGAAACTGCATGTCTGGCTCCGGTGGTCTGCTCCCGATCATCCCAGGTTCAGTGTTTAGTGGTTAAATTTAGATTAGTATGTGGCGATAAGAAAGCTGTCCTGTCCTACATTAAGGTGACCAAAATATTAGGGACACCTCTCAAAGCTTTTGCATTATATTCCATGGTAAACATACAGTGGTCATAATGTTATGGCTGATTGTTGTATATTACACTGATTCCATTTAATGTCCCAGTTTAAATAGATGCACTTACTTAGCTTTTACTATAAAAATATTATAAGTAGACATAATTTAAGAAATGTCATATATAACTATACTTTTCATATTAATCCAAAACATACTACCAAAAAACAGTTTCTAATTTCAGCCAACATTTCACACAACTGTGTTTATAAGTGTAGAGATATGAGATATTTAAATATATATTATTTTTGCTCACACTGTTTTTGCGGCTTTTGTTTCTTCTCTTTCAGGTTGAAAAGAATGCAAATTAAAGTTATGTAGGAAACGGTGAAAAGTGAGAGATCTTAGTCATTAAAACTTCCCCGAGGCTGATTGTTACCTGGATTTTTTTTTTTTAAGTGTTTTCGTGTGTCTCAAAATATGTTAGAAGGAGATGTTGAACTTAAGGTGAAAAGTATTTTTTTTGTGATGTGGCTCATGCAAAAGGCACACACACTCTCCTGTGTTCACACACTGTTGATTTCACGCACACACACGCACACACACACACACACACACTCCAACCTGAACCTCCCTTACGTTTCCTCACAAAAATCTGGTGTTTTAATACTTACTGGAAAAAAAGGTGGTTTTATATGAACATCTTTGTCAGCCAGGTCCTCAGAAAAAGAAGTTCTTCAGAGAAAGCTCTTCATCACACACACACACACGCGTGCGCACGCACACACACACACCCTCATTAGCTCAGTGAGAGTGCAGGCTGGTAATGAGTGGATCTCGGTTTGTGTGATAGAGCCGAAGTGTGTTCGCAGGCGTCGAGGTCAGCCGGATGCTGCTTCAGAACCGAGGCAGTTTAATTAGAGCGTTCTTATAATGGAACCCAATCTGGAATGGCTCTTAATGAGAACCTCGTCATTCTCCGTGTCCTTAAATTGCTCCAAATAACCGGGGCCATGTTTTATCCCCGGCTGCGGGTCGGCTCGGTCCTGGAGGTCGAGGAGGAGGATCTTAAGGTTCTGCCCCCCCCTGCCCCCTGACGGGGACGCTGCAGTTTCTGCGAGGCTTTGGCTTTACATTCGCCAAACACGCAAGTAGGGTGGTTGTCATGGTAACTGGTCAAAAATAGTAGGGAAGGCATGACGAGGGGTACTCACGCACACACGTGCGCGCACACACACACACGCACGCTTGCCTCCCTACCCTCCCCAGCATCCCTCCCTCTCTTCCCCGCTCACCCCCCCTCTCTTTCCCTCTCTCTTTCCCACACTCCCCGGGAGTGTGTACTCTGTCAGGCGGTGTCACCCGTGGACAGCAGGATTGATGGGTAACCGCGGCGCCTTCGTATGGCTTCATTCCAGCGGCGGAGGCTCGGTGGCGCCCACCTGTTCATCCATCATCCTCCTCTGCAGATTTCTCTCCACGGTGTCAACCACTTTCTCTTCTGTCTCTCTCTCTCACGCGCGCGCGCACACACACACACACACACACACACACACACACGCACACACACACACACACACACACACACACACACACACACACACAGTACTCACACACTCTACTCTCACACACCATTCACAGCAAACTGGATGCTCAGCAAAAGTGTGTCATATTATTTCTTATTCCTGTTGAATATCACATTTAATATGATTATGAAGCTGACCAGATGCCCTTAAATATCTGATGGATTTCTGGTTAGTCGGTTATGTTCTTGGGTTTATTATACTCACATGCAATGAAATAGCGAAATATTACTACAGCTAGTTTGCTGTTAATTTCTTGACTCTAGTTTGTAAAGCTGCATGTTAGTCACCACTAGGGGGCAGCAGGACAAGCAGAAGACAAGACATTGACAAATTTTAGTTGTTGTGGGAAATGTGTTACAAACATAGGGCATCTCCAGCAGAGTCATGTTTACGTCCACCAATCCAATATTAATATTCATTTTCATTTTGCATGTTTTCGCTCGTGTCAACCTCTGACGGGAGAGAAATGGCTCTAGAAATGGAATACATGCTCCATTATGTTCACCATCATTGTCTGTATGCATGTCCGGTACGTGACTGTGGGTTTGTACATGTAATATATTTACATATATGTATGTATAGCAGCAGTAAGACAGCGGGAGTCCTCAGTCCCGGCTTTTTTGGAGGGTGGGTCATGTTGCTTCGCCAGTAACGAGGAAACTAACAGGGTCCGTCAGACATAAAAGTCAGGATTGAGAAGAGGGGTCAGAGGTCGAGTGTGAGGGTCATATTTCAGATATATGGGCCTGGATAGGTTTACAATTTCATTGCCTGAGGAAATGAATTCTTGCTGAAGAAGCAGAGATGTCGAAGCTGCGTGAGGTTGGATGCAGAGCTGCGGTCAGCGACGCGGCGCTCCTCAGTGTCCCGTGTCTTTGACTTTTGCTTGAATCTGGATCTGGATACTGGACTCTGAGATCCAGGATCGCGTGGCAGCTGTTCGCTTGCTGCTCTCTGTTCTGACTGCAGACAGTCGCACTGGTTTCTACAGTCAGGCTGTCGTTACTGTTATTCATTTATGAAGTTTCTGTTCCAAATATCAGCAGCCTATTTGCAAGCGTCGCCATGGTAACGAGGAAGGCGGGAGTAACCGCGTATGCTGATGATGCGTCGGTCTACCGTCATGGAGGCGTGAGAGTGGCGCGAGCAGCCATTTTGATTCAGGAACTGTCTAATGACTCCTCCAAACTGCCAGAGCTGCTCCCAGACTGCGCCCCCAGACTCCGCCCCCTGCCAATCGGATGCCCGACTGTCGTGGCGCTGTGTCATTGTGCGAGAGAGTGACAGCGGATGTGCTGGACCGAAGTGTCCAGACTGAGATGCAGAAATCAACCCAGATGTGGTTCTGATTCGACTCCATAAACAAACAGAAAAGCCGCATGTTTTGCTGCTGAGACTTGAATTCCGTCTGGTTGTGGAGCAGCTGAAAGTAAGATGGCGGCACGACGGCGTCGCAGCTTCGCCAGCTTTGCCAGCTTTGCCAGCTTTGCCATCTTTGCCATCTTTGCCTTCCTTTGTGTTTTTGCTGATTTGCTCGTTTCATGCAGGTCAATGGCGTCTTTTCACAAGTCTCAGAAAAGCAGTTAGACTCCTTCCAGTGTGGTTTGTTATGATTAATTAAGCCAAAGGTTTCTGTCTGTAACAAACATTCTTGCAGAACTTTAAGTTATCAGAAATACTGAAATAACATTCTTCGAATACCTTGTGCAAATGAAAACAAGGATGGATTTGGGCCAAAGCCACCGATGGTAACAAGCCGCAGGACTGAGGAACCAAAGGATGTGAACGAATCAGCGAGCGGGTTCGTGATTCTCGAATGACTTGACATGTTCGGAGCTGTTATTTTTAAAAAAGTTGTGAGCATTTTTAGGTGGTAAATAGGAGAAGGCCTCGCCATGTTGCTCAGTGCCTTCACATCTGGGTTTCATGAGCTCCATTGTGCTGTCTGCTAAGCCCTTCAGAAAGCCAGAAAAAATGTCTTCCAGATGTTTTCTTCCCATTCCTGGTGGAGGAGCAGAGCATGATTTTTCATTTTTTCTGCCTTTTTCTAAAGAAAATACACCATTCTGAGCTGGTTCTAGAGAAAACTCCTAATTGAATAATATGTGCAGCCGTAGAGCTGCTGAGTTTGTAAAAATGCGTCTTGTGTTCCAGCCAGCTTTGCTCATCCAGGGTCATTAAAGGTTCTTTTTGTTTAAGCAAGCCCAGTTTATGGCAGGGTCAAAGGTCAGCAGGTGTTTTTCATTCAGGGTCTCTTTATATCTTCCGAAAGGAATTTATATGGAGCGGTCGGTTTTGCCTTTTGCTGCCTGGTGAGAAGTTTCTTCAGCAGCAAATAAGAGAAGCTCCTTGAATCCAGCCTGAAGTTGCTGGACTTCCTGTGTCGTTTGTGTGCATTTTACATCATGTGATGATGACTGAACACGAGCGACATGCAGCTATTAACCCTTATTGTTCGGGTTTATTGACATCTGTGACAATCATGACCTCTCAAACTATTGCGGCCTGTTGAAGGTGGGACAAAAACATGGCCGCCACGCACGGCCGTTCTCGCCAGCAGACTCTGACGTCACTCGCTCCCGGTGGTAATTATCTTAGTCTTTTTAGACAGATGTTTCTTAGGCACCTTTGAGTGGCAATGTTGAGGTCACGTCCGACTTAATCAGATAAGTGGCGGTGAGGGAAGGCGGTGAGGGAAGGCGGGGCCTCGCCGTGCTGCAGAAGGAATCTGAGCTAGCCGGGCAGCAGAGAGAAGCAGTGACCCTGCAACTGCATGAGCCACTTCAGCCTGTAAATGCAGCCTTTGTGGAAAGAAGTCTGTAAATCAGCTCTAATGCCTGATAACAACGTGGGAGATAAAACAAAATATGCAGGACAAGTTTTTGACCCCGTGTCAGAGTTAAGGAGATCCTTTGTGTTGCACAAATAGTTCATTATTATGCCATATCCTGCACAGTATATCTTCTATTCCTTTCCAGACTAATTAAGGGTCAAATAATTGTTTTGAGCTGCTCAATGCTGCTCTGTGCTGGCGACATGCTGGACCGGATGGGAGGCCAGATGGTCTGTAGACACGTTGCTGCCCCAAAGTTAGAATGGGGAAATGTATACGAGAGCTGAAAGCGTCTCCTCCTGCTCTCGTGTAAAGGTTGGACGTGCTTGTCTCTCTCTCTCTTGATCGATCGATCGATAGCTCTTCGTTTGACTTTTAGCTTTCTACCTCCAAGCTTTGCTGCTGCTAGTTGTGCATGACAGAGTAAAAAATCCAAAAAGTTCAGGCTCACAGGCTGAGTTTTCAGCAGAGCTGGGAAACAGAGCTTTTCTCTGTAATGGGGTATTATAATCATCGAGCATGGAAAGCAATGTATGACTCATCCTTTCCAACCCCATTCCCCCCTTCCCAGCTCCAGCGCAGCCACATTCTGGCCAGCAGAAATCCTCAGTGTAAGCATTTTTTTTTGTCTTCTTGTAGATGTAAAATGGTTTCTGGTCACTCCAGAAACTTCACTGCTGTCATACGCAATCTATTTTTACTTTATTAGGTGATGGAATTAATAGAAGCTGGAAATGAAAAGTAGCACAAAAGTGAGATGAGTTTCCATTTTATCAGCAGCGTTTACTAATGAAGCCTCAGTTTAATTAATTTGGTTTGTTGGAATAAGCCAGACCACAAACACAGTTAGGCCTACAGAGTCGGTTGCCTTGGAGAGAAGGAACCTCTCCACACTTAGCAAACATGTTAACAAGCATTCCGGACGTATCTTCAAATCTTACGCCGGAATCTTCAGTTTGAAATGGAAGCTGTAATCAATGTTTGCCTCCCCAACATGAGACCAAGACAAGACCAAGACCTAGACAGGACCGAGACCTAGACAGCACAGCACCAAGACTGACCAGCACATACTGAGTTCCTCTTTTGCGGTCAGTAGGATTGTAACTTCATGTGATACCAGTTCTGTGGATGGAAAACCTCTCTGCTGGGATGGTTGCAGAAGAAACCTGTTTTCAGTGGGCGGGTCCTGTAACCTCATTGGTTGAAGCCTGGACTCTGTCCTGACTGCCGAGACAAGCAAACACCTCTCAAGCGCCTATCTTGAAAATTGTTCTTTCATTTCATCTCATTTTTATGATTGACGTGGATGAATCCAGTTCAGTGGTGGTTAAGGTGTAAGTGAGAGATGATTGACGCCATCGCTGCACGTTCCTCACATGGGAGGCCAAGCTTTCTTAACCTCAGGCTGCAATTACAAAGTGTGTTATTACTATCACAAGAGAAATGATTGATAACCTAGTGATGCTTTTATTTCCATTCAGTGTCTCATCACTGTTTCCATAGCTCCTCTTCATAGTGGGATTCTGAACTTGTCACCACTTCTGCCTGTTTTCTTTGTCGTCTAGACGTCAATAACATGACAGTTTATAGATCATGAAATCAGGCTTCTTTTGAATGATCACACGTGTGTTTACCTCCATGGTTGTCTCGAGCTGTCAGTGTTGAGTGATGCGAACTTCCAGTGAGTGACATCACCAGTCCATAATAACGCATGTACACATCTTTCGCCTTGGATTCAAAAGGCTCCTCAGTTTCAACTGGCTGGTGGGACACCATTTTGAGCATGGTAATGTTCACTTGGAACCCTAAACCCTAACTCGTAAACCCTAATCCCTAACCCCTAATCCCTAACGACTAACTTGAACCCCTTACCCTTATTTTTTTCTTTTGTGTTGTTTCAATTGAGTACATGTTTTAGGTTTTCGGAACCGTTTGCACTTTCAGAAAAATACAATTTTCATTCATTCATTCATTCATTCATTCATTCATTCATTCATTCATTCATTCATTCATTCATTCATTCAGTCATAATCCTAACCCTGGGCAGAGCTGGCAGATGGATTATGAGAGGAGTGAACAAAGCCTCCCACGTTAAAGCAGAATGACCCTCTCTGAGTGGAGGACGACACACAGCTCAGCACCCATTCTCACCTTGACTCAGGTGAACCTATTGAATCTCAGGTGACCTTAGCGACCCTAAATTGACCTTAACGACTCCCCACCAGCCACTTAGAACTGAACGAGCGTTTTGGATGAAGGTGAAACATCTCTAACAACAGTTGCCTTCTAGCCGAATTGCTGCTAAGCTGCAAGGACCATCATGACCTGGACGACTGGCGTCCGTGCAAGTGTTTGTGTCGTTACGTGATTTTCTTGGTGGCGATTATCATTTGTTTTGCATATTGATTCCCGCCATTGTCAAAGATGCACAACAGCGCAGTGTTGAAGCTCTTGGCTTTGATCGACCTTGCTGTGATGAACCGGAGGAAAGTTCTAGGTTGATCCGTTGTTCCTTGTGGGAGCACAGTAACGGTGATGTGTGGAAACTGTAATGTCGCTGCTGCTCTTTTATCATCCATCTCAGCCATTAAATCCATATCTGGTTTGGGAGAGACAGAATGAGGAAGACGTTTCAGGGAACCATTAAACGTAAAACTGATCATGAAGATTAGACAATGAAAGACTGAAGCCGTTGCAGAAGACGACAAAACTTATAGAAAGTAGAACAAGAGGAAGAGAAGATGGAGGCAGCCGCCACATGTGTCCTTCAGAGGTGCTCAGGTCCTGCCGAGGTGCACCGTGGAATCTGGACTCAGTTTTTCCATTTTAGTCTGGTGGACGAGCTGCAGATTTATGCTTGCTGCAGTGAGGAGACGGTGAAGTCAACCATCTGGTATTCTTCTCATTCCCCCTGTGGAAGCAATAAGAGTCCTGCTAAAATACACAGGTCCACACAGGCTTTGGTCAGAGAAGCTGAATCTGTGTGGAGGTATGATCATGAATATCTGCAGGTCCTGGATGAGTCGTTTCTTGTGTTCCTGCTTTATCTGGCTTGGACCTTCCTGTCATTTGGAATTAGAATGGTTGAGTATCTCCTGGGGAAGATCAGGAGGAGCTGAGGGAAATGAGGGCAGTTGGTGTGTAAACAGAGGGGTCTCACTCCTCTCATTTCCCCCCAGTCTTCCTTCCGACTGCTGCGTTCACGTGTAGCCTTCAGCCGGGTCACTGGGTCAGTGTTCTGGCTCTGTCTGGACTGGAGGCCGACTTCATTGATGCAGCTCAGGTCACCCGCAGAAGAAATGTCGCCAACATCTTCCTAATGTTATCATTCAAAACAGTAAAATTCTGACTGAAAGCAATAGTTCACCCCCCCCCCCCCAGCCACCCTATGGGTGTATGAAATGTGTATCAAAATATACACTGCTTATGAACAATATAAATGACCGCTTTTGTGTGTTGTATTTTCCATTCTAACGGGGCAGAATGTGACTATCAAACATGAAACTGTTGTCTGATGTCATGATGCCATGTATGTCATTTCGAACCTTCTTTGCTGACGTGTCAGTTTATCACATTTGTCACTCAGTCAGCCGGTTCCTGTTGTCGTCTGGGTGGGGCTGGGAGGGGGGGGGGGGTTGCTGGGGGCGGGGCTCGGGGGCGGAGGAACGTCTGCTGGTGCTTTTGCAGTCAGTTGAAGTAAGTCGAGGTGTGGAAGGTGTGTGTGACTGCTGACTGACGTCCCACTCAGCAGATCCTGCTGCTGCAGGTCCCTCAGGACCAGTGTTGCCACGGTTACCCTTAGAAAGTACTGTTGTCACTGATTCCTCCTGACTTAGTTACTTTACAGATTACTTGATTAGAAGAGTAACTAAGTGAGATTACTAGTTACTTTATTAGTTACTTTCAGACAAGCATGAGAGCCACAAGATGGATACACCCTAACCCTAATTTCATTTTATTTAAGGGTGTATTTATTGTTTATTTTAATACCATTCTAAAGATTTGAAAGGCTGTTTTCAAGCACCTTTGTCAGACCAAATACAAACCTTATTCAATGACATTCGGTATTTATAACGCACAGCGACCTGGATAAGTAACTTTACTCTGATTACTGGTTCGGAAATATTAACGCTTACTTAAGATTACTCGTTAGTGAAAAAAGTGGTCAGATTAGAGTATCACAGGATGTCCATGTGTGTAACTGTGTGTGTGTGTGTGTGTGTGTGTGTGTGTGTGTGTAAACCTAGCAGCGTGTGTAATGATCTGGTCACATGACCAATGTTGATGGAAGTTTTTTATTCTATTTTGATGGTCCAGATTTCTTGATGCTTTAATTTTGTAGAGAAGAAGTTGGCCTGTTCAGGAGTGCTATGGGGTGAGAGACAGAGGCAGAGAGAGAGAGAGAGAGAGAGGGAGAGCGGGAGAGAGAGAGAGCGAACGAGAGAGAGTGCTTCGGAGTAAGAGAGAGTGGATCACTGCCTCCTCCAGCCGGCAGTTCACTTCCTCATTTAAAAGTCTCCTGGCTTTGAGTAATAAGAGTTTTGAGGGTCGTCATAATCGTAACCTGCTGGAGTCTCAGCAGGTTCCAGCTGCCTGGTGCTGAAGCTTCACAGCAGAATCGCGTGAAATGAAGAACCAATCGCAGCTCTGCGTCTGCGTTGCTCTCCAGGAGGCGGAAGTCTCCTCGGGGTCGGGCGGCTTGTTTTTGGCGGCGCTGCTTTCCAGGAGAGGCAGCGTCTGTTTATGGCTGCTAATTACTGCTTGTCCTCAGCACCAGGTCAAGCATGAGCCTGGAGAGCCCAGTCTCACTTCAGGAAGGGCCGGAGAGGGAGGAGGATGAGGAGGAGGAGGACGAAGAGGACAAAGAGGAGGGGCGAAAGAGGGAAGAATGTTAATCTGGCCCCTTCTCCACCCCCATGAAAAAAAAATCCTAATTCAGTGGTCCAGCACTGTGTGTGTGTGTGTGTGTGTGTGTGTGTGTGTGTGTGTGTGTGTGTGTGTGTGTGTGTGTGTGTGTGTTTTTCAGGGAAGTGGGATCATCTACAGTTGCGGAATTGAGCCGAAACCTGGATTATTAATCTGGCACTCTGGCTGCTGTTGAGAAAAGGAAAAGAAAAGGTGGAAACCACAACATGTGGAAGCAGAAAACCTGGATACTTTATGAATTCGTTATCCTTTACTGTGCTGCAGCCTCATTGGACCGTCTGACAAACAAACCCATAAAAGGCTGCAAACACACTCGGCCGCTTCTCTTTCATCACGCAAACACGGAGGACGCCGTCGCTGTTCCCACTCGTTCATGTTGATTGGCAAACAGCCAAAGAAGCACGTGCTCATATTTAGTAGCATATTACTTTATTAACTAAAGTATGGTTTGATAATTCTGCTGAGATGATTTGATTACAGTTGAGGAGGAGCAGCTGCAGTCGTCCAGGTTAAAGCCAAAGTTTCATAAGTTTCATATGACCAACGTCAGCCGCACTGACTGCCAATATGGCGCCAGTCCTGAATTTTGAAATGAAAATACACCTTTTATATGTGGATTTTGAACCAATTTTGCTTGTGATGATGCACAGATAACAAACATATACAATATTGAAATCATCTGCAACATCAAAAATAATTAGTCAGCTTCCAGGCTCTGTATGTGTGTGTGTGTGTGTGGGGGGGGGGGGTGTACTTAAAGAGACAGGAGCGCAAACAGCATGTTTAACAGAGGGGCCTCTGTCTCGAATGGAGTCTCAGTGATACAGGATCCTTGATTAGCATAAGAGATCTTGGTCTTTCCTGGTTTGTGTGTCGCCCTCGGTTACGTGGTGGTGGCTGAGGCGGCCTAACGAAGGGAGACCTGCACAAACCCGGGTCAGACAAACAGACTCTGTGGATGTGGATTTGAGGATTTGTGGTAACGCAGTCGTATTTTTAGCACCGAGCACCAAAGGTGTTGGTCTCCGGGTCTCTGGAGGAAAGTGCAGAGCTAAGTGGGTAAACATCCCAGCCTAACTCGGTGGGACTGAGGCCCACGGTCGCGGCTCCGGATGTGGTCAGGACCACTTCCACTGGAAGGTGGAAAACCGGTGACAGAAATGCATGAATGAAAGTATTTGAGCGGCGTCATGGTAAATCAGCACCTGAAATTTCTCAGATGGGCTTTTGGTCTGTTATCTCTTACTTTGCCTCTGGACATAAATTTATTATGCCTTTCTCACCTTTCCTGAAGGCGGCTAATTGGCCGGCTCCACCTGGCTGCATCACCTCCAGGTGACCTCGCCGAGGCCGTCGGTCCCGTCAGGAGACCTCCAACCCCAGATGACATAAACAAATGAGAGCGATACTGCAAGAGGAAAAAGGAAATTGGAAAGTTGAGCAGTGTGTTAATGTCAACAGGGGGAGCTGAAGCGGTGCCACGTTAATAAGTGTAGAATGAGGTGCGTCACCATGACGACTGTTTCCTGTCTGAAAGAGTGCTGATCGTCATGTGGTTAGTTTATGTCATTGTTGACCAGCAGAGGCGACACTGTTCGTGGGGGTCATGACGCCGTCAGCATCAGCTGGATGCTCCTCACACGCCCCGCCCACCCGTCCTGTGCCCTGCCCACACACCCTGTGCCCCGCCAACTCGCCCTGCACCCTGCCCTGCACCCTGCCCTGCACCCTGCCCTGCACCCTGCCCTGCACCCTGCCCTGCACCCTGCCCTGCACCCTGCCCTGCACCCGTCCCTGCACCCTGCCCTGCACCCTGCCGTGCCCTGTCCTGTGCCCTGCACCCGTCCCTGCACCCTGCCCTGTGCCCTGCCCTGTGCCCTGCCCTGTGCCCTGCCCTGTGCCCTGCCCTGTGCCCTGCACCCTGCCCTGCACCCTGCCCTGCACCC
>CAAKHG010024343.1:24786-37381 GCA_901007715.1 Dactylopterus volitans
CCCCGCCCACCCGTCCTGTGCCCTGCCCACACACCCTGTGCCCCGCCAACTCGCCCTGCACCCTGCCCTGCACCCTGCCCTGCACCCTGCCCTGCACCCTGCCCTGCACCCTGCCCTGCCCCCTGCCCTGCACCCTGCCCTGCACCCTGCCCTGCCCCCTGCCCTGCGCCCTGCCCTGCGCCCTGCCCTGCCCTGTGCCCTGCACCCGTCCCTGCACCTGTGCCCTGCACCCGTCCCTGCACCCTGCCCTGCACCCGTCCCTGCACCCGTCCCTGCACCTGTCCCTGCACCCGTCCCTGCACCCGTCCCTGCACCCTGCCCTGCACCCTGCCCTGCACCCTGCCCTGCCCTGTGCCCTGCACCCTGCCTTGCACCCTGCCTTGCACCCTGCCTTGCGCCCTGCTCTGTGCCCTGCCCTGTGCCCTGCCCTGTGCCCTGCCCTCCCATGAGCCAGCCAGGCTGGCTGGTGTAATGGTGGGTTTGTTTTATGACTATCGTATTATTCTGACGCTCTAATTGGCCCAAACAAAAGTGTTTGCATTATTTACTAATATTTTTGTGCTGAATCATTCCTGGAAGGAGGATGCGGGATAACTGCTGGATCATAGGTGACATATGAAGTCACTTTCTGTCGCCGCCGGCGTCTCGGCAGGACGGCACTTCCAAGGTCGTGTCCATATATGGGAATGAGGAGGCTCCATCAGGATGATTCAGGGACAGATGGAAAAAGAGAGGCTGGTTGGTTATGAAACAGTCAGAGAATCAGCGACCGCATGAATGTGACCGACCAGCGAGCTCAGATCCCGACTCTCGCCATCATGTAGACGTGCCGACTGTGAGCGTTGTGAGGTTTCCATGCGTTGGATTGGCTGAGGGCGCTTGGGTGATACTGCAGCTTTGAGGGAATGACTGTGTCGCCCATTGTGGCGTCTATTGTGAAATTCTGTGGCTGTGTGAGAAAACATGGTTAACATCAGATGAAGATGCCGTCTGCCTGTTTCATGTGTCACTGTCTTACTGCACTTATTAAATTACAGCATGCTCTCGTGTATAAAAGCTCAATTTGGATTTTCAAGGCTGCTTTAGCTGCCATTTGTTTGTGGCTTTAAAAATTTTGAATTTAAATTGACTAAATGTGTGATTGAAAGAGTTTAGTGAAATATCACGTTCAATAAAATCATTAATAAAACGTATGTTACTCAACAGAATCTGGCAGCCAGCAGACATAATTCCCCCCAGATATCTGAAATATAAACATTTAAAATGTTGTATATTATGACACTTGAGGTGGAGTACGAGGTTTTTGCCATGTTTCAAAAAAGTGATAAAACATTTACAGAACAAAAATATATCGTTAATATTAATGTTGATGTTATTACTCTGCTTGCCAGCCAAACGTCTCAAAACCTCCATTTTGGTCCCTCGAACGTATTATCATGTCTTTCCTGCAGCGCCTCTGACACCACATGGCTCCTAATAACCATGATGAATGTAATATTGATAAAGATAAAGATGGCCGCTCGGCAGCACCGCATGCTTTCTCACCTGATCTCTGCAGCTCTCATATTCCCCAGTTATGCACCAGTGATGACGAGAGCTGAGATTCTGCCTGATGACATGTCAGCCAGTTTCCTATCAGCGAGGTGGATTAATATCTGCTGCAGAGCCTCATAAGGAGGCATCTGTCATCATGGGGAATGATGGATTGTTTCTGTCCATCCGTCTGTCCGTCCATCTTTCTCTTCATTATGAGCTGCTGACAGACAGCTGTGCCTCTGTGACGACCCCTCACCTGCGTGGAGGTGAGGGTCGTGGAATGCGGCTCCAGGAGAGCGTCCTCTCTTTAACTCGCCTCAGGCAGCTTGTGAAACAGATGGGTTTGGCGCGCTGATTAATATATATTTCTGTTTGCCTCTGCATCATGTGTCTCCACATGTCCACGGGGTTCCACGCTCACACGCACAATCCTGATGAGAACATCCTGATTCACAAATCACCAAATCACCATCAAACCCAAATCCCACATTTCCCTCTCAGACCTGCTCCAGGATGAACAAGCAGGGATAAACGTGAATAAAGAATGTTTATGGATGATTGTTCTGCTGAGAAACCAGCTTTTGTTTAGCAAATGACGTCCGTGTGATTGTCGGTGTTTGTCATTAGAAAGTTGGTCTGATCTTCAGAGAGCTGCAGATGTTCATGGTGCTGGAGCATCTTCAGCTAAAATCAAGCCAAGCAGGGTGGAACTTTGCAGGGTGGAACGTCATAGGGTGGAACTTTGCAGGGTGGAACTTTGCAGGGTGGAAGGTCGCAGGGTGGAACGTCGTAGGGTGGAACGTCGTAGGGTGGAACGTCGCAGGGTGGAACGTCGTATGGTGGAACGTCGCAGGGTGGAACTTTGCAGGGTGGAACTTTGCAGGGTGGAACGTCGCAGGGTGGAACGTCGCAGGGTGGAACGTCGCAGGGTGGAACGTTCCATCCTGTTTCAGGCTGTTTGCAGCCGCTCAGCCTGCCAGTGTTGCAGAGCTGCTGCCGCGTTTGACTGCATGAGAGCGTGTCAGTGTGCAGAGCCGCAGATTCGCCATGTTTGAATGCTGATATTATTATTATTATTGTTTTTATTGTTACTATTAGAACAGCCAGCAGTGTTATAGCTCCCACCGTCGCTGTCATTGGTCTGACTGATGTCTGTGACTGATGTGTAATTAATGTCACTTCTCAGTAACCTTTGGGCAGAATGAAGCTCTCCATATTGATTAGCTTCCTGTTGTCATAGTAACTGTGCGGCAGCGTGCAGTCAGTCGGGCATCCGTGCGGCTGCAGAAGAACATGTGCAGCTCAGGTGTTCTTCAATGACGACTGTGTTTGAGAAGGTTGAGTGTTTTCTTTAATTGATCAGCCCGTGAGTTGCGTGTAACGACATCCAGATGGACAAAGGCTCCGCCCACTCGCCACTCCAAATATCTGTGGGATGGATGGGGCTGCTGAACAGTGTGTGTGGTCTTTGCACTCTGACACTGGGAGTGCCCTACCTGTGTGTGTGTGTTTGTGTGCGTGCGTGCGTGCGTGCGTGTGTGTGTGTGTGTTTGTGTTTCCCTCGCATAGCAACTACTTGCTGGTGTTTGTCCTCCTCTGACAGCATCTGTCCTAAGCGAAGCTCCCTGAAGAATCGACCCAGAATCCTTTGCTGCCCGAATCTCAGCTGGAGCCCGGCTGGGTGCTGACGTGTGTCATTGTGCTGCATGTCGGCTGTATCTGGCTGCAGGAACAGCTGTTTGTCCTGGGTGGTTTTGGCTTGCAGGGGTGCGGTCCAGGGTCAAACCCCATTGTTCCGACCCAGTGTTCTTCTGTGGTGGCCTGGTCACAGCTGGGTCGAGCGGCCTGCAAGTGTGCTAATTGCATGGTTGTGGTCGAAGGGAGGCGGCGGTGGATTTAGCATTGCAGGGAAACGGATGAAAGGAGGCTGCAGTCGTAACCCGTCATCATCGTGCTGATCTATAAATGGACATATCTTTGTTTAGCATCTAGATGGATGACAGAGCTCTTCTGTGATCTTCTCTGAACCACAACAGTGGAATGTCCCTCGTCACCGGCTGCTTATGTGTCAGCAAAGAGCAGAAAATGGCGACAATGATTCAGAAACGGCGTCAGCTAATTTGCAGAAACTGTGCTGGCTGTATCTGTGCGTGACGCGTGAGCTGCGCGCGATGCTGTTTATGTTCTGCTGCGGTGGAGTTTGCTTTTTTCTGCGTGATTTATAAAAATAGCCATCTAACATCTTGTTCTCTCTGTGCTTCTCTCCTTTGTTTTCTGTGTAGCGGAACCAGCAAACCTCTTGAAGATTCTAGATTTTCACAGTTTACCGGAGGGTGTTACGAAAACAACGGGTTTCTGCTCACATAGGAGGTCAACACAAGGACCTGATGTGGCCTACAGAGTAACCAAAGACGCCCAGCTCAGTGCTCCCACCAAACAGCTCTACCCAGGTGAGTCTCCTGAACTCTTCGGGTATCTAATCCTGCCCTCTCCTTGTTATTTCTCACACATGCTGCCTCCGATTTCATGCAGAAGCTCCAACTGTACAGGTGTCGGCCTTTGCAATATCTTTTATGGTACAAGGCCGCCGCCGCTGCCATCTGGTCCACTTTATGACCTTTCACCCCACATCACAGTAAACCAGGGGAATCATGTTTGAACATAGCAGGAGAGCAGTTTTCTTCTCCCTCCAGGTTGCAGTTGGGCTCCTATAACTTAATTATTCACCTTAACGTGGTATGTCAGCTATGAGATGCCTGCATGCTGCTGTCATGTTTACTAACATATATGTAAGTCCCGCCCATCTCATCTGGTCCAGCTAACTCATGGACTCGTCCACCACTCTGTAGGTAGTCCTTCTGCCTTGTTCATGTTTCAGAGATGTTATGGGGAAATAATCACACGTTTGCTAGCTCCTCCATGACAAATCCAGCCCTGTCGTATTTGATGCTGTGGGCAGAGCTGGACAATGGGACAAAATCGGGGAGGTAGTGAAGGGGAGGGAAGTCTGGGATCCCGCTTTTGCCTTGTGCCACTGTGCTGACGTGGCTCCCGGTGACCGCAACAGTGCTGTTACTAGCTATACTGCTGCTGGCTACGCTGGTGCTAACTATGCTGCTGTTACAGTGCTCCACCGGGAAGCTTCCCTCATTTTTCCTCCTCCTCCTCTTTCTCACCCTCCTGCTCCTCCTCCTCTTTGTTTTCCCTCCATCACGCCTGTAAGACGTTGCCGCCCCGCAGACATGACTTCCTTTGTGCTTCATCTGTCTGTTGAGACTTGCTGAGCTCCTTTTTTGTTTTGTACGGCAGCTTTTCAAAAGCATAATTCTGTGAGTCAGTTGACCTATTTGAGTTCTGTGTAGCTGAAAGACAGAAAAGGCTGCAGAGAACAGCGATGTGGCCTCGCTGCAGAAAGAAACGGCCCCTCTGGTAAAGTTTAGGTTGGATGGCGGCCGCGTCCACGCTCCTCTCAGATGTTCCACCGGCCTTGATGGACCTTTGATCCATTCATGCCGGGGCTCTTCTCTGGGGCTTAAAGCAGAGCGGCGGGGCTGCTGTGGCCTGCGAGTGCCGTCCTGCTCTCCAACCAAACAAACACTTGTCACTTTGAAGCTGGTTGGAGTCCCTTTTGGGATACACATGCTATAATTACACTCATGCTACTCTGGATCATCCAAAATAACAGCCTGTATAAAACAAACATGGTGGAGGAGCTTGCAGCAGGCAGCACGGCAGTCTGAAGGTGCGAACAGACTAACTAGCTGCTTGTGGCTTGAAAGACTTTAAATCCAGAAGCAGCGTCTGTGATGTGGTCCATGTCTCCCTGCATGAGCATGTACAGCTAATATATTCCAGCAGGCAGCATAACCTGTGAGATCATTTTGTCCATTCCTGTTTTCCTCTTTAACTAAGTTTGCCACTGCGTTTGGACCTTGGCTGGATGCCTGGAGGTGCAATTAGCCTCCATTATCAGCACGGCCTCCCTCTTGCCAGCTGAGGGCCAAAACGGCCCCATATAGAAAAACCGAGGCCTGCAAACATGCTGGCTTTGTCATGACGATTAGTGTTTGTTAATGTTTTTGAGACGGGACTCATAACCACAGACGCTCGGTGGTGAAGTGCTGGAAAAGAGCGAGTGTAGACATGCAATCATCAGACAAACGCGTGGAAGAGATGATTCACTGAGGCTGCTCAAACACAAGAGTCCTTTCTTACCTTTATTATGGAACGAGCCGTGAGAGGAGCCGAGATCTACATCGCACACCTCCACCGCTCAGTGGGCCTCAAACTCTCTCTGGATGCTCATGGAGGACACATACATGCACACACACGCACACACACACGCACACACGTGCTGCATACGGGATGTTTGAGTTGTAGACGGCATGATTTGTTTACCCGGACGCTGCAGTCACGTTCACACAGGTAACCTGTGAAACATGTCGCAGTGATGCTGGTTTGCTCAGTGTTGTATTATATTGGCTTTATTAATCCTTTGTCTATATCATCAGCTACACCTACAGCAGTATTCTGCCTGTAATTATGATGGAAGACAGGATTGTATCTACATACACAATATCAACATTTAAGAAAAATATCGAATTCTTGTGGCTTATTACGCCATCACTTATTAGACTCAAGATGCAAACACTTTTAAAATCGTGTGTAGCGCGTGTGTGTAATCAGTTAGTAATCTGCACACTTGAATGTTATTTATTCATATACAACAATATCAGAGGTGTATAACTAATGACTTAATGACTCGTTGGCCTGCATATATGCACACTATGAATATTTAAGAATATTTGCTAAGTTAAAAGGAAGCTTTACATGACAGGTGGCAGCAATGTGGAGCTGCAGATGAACCAGTTTGCAACTGGCAGCACAGGTGTTATTAATCACAATAAATGACACAGAAGCTTCATTAATGTCATCAGAAACACCTGCTCGGCTGGCCAGCAGACATTTTCACAGCATTTCACATTTTGACAAGTCATTCAGTCGCCAGCAAAGCAGATGTTATTCATAAAGTTAATGAAGGTTCCATCCTGGTCAAAGGAGCCACGGAACAGCAGCTCTGAAATTCAAGCAGCCGTCATCGCATCGGCAAAACTAAAAGATCGCAGAATTAAAGGACGGCTATACTAATGCTAATGCACTTACAGAGCGTGATAACGGCTCGGCACCGACAGTGAACGCGACGTTACCACAGAGACTGGAAGAAGCCAAACGCTCCGGCGAATGTGCAGCTGCAGCAGGCCGACATGAGGCGGACAGTCGCCTCATGTGCCGCTTCTGATTTACAGTTCTTGCTCAGTATTAGAAAGATTGAAAAGAGCTCTGATCCTGTGATACATTTGAAAATACCTGGAACTATCCTTTAAGACCTGTCACCATCAGCTCTAGCAGTCTCCCAAGAGACTCTCCAAGAAAGGGTCAAAACTCCCCCCAATCAGATCGTTGACACACATGTATCAAAAATGAAAACCTCCTTTGATTGGTTATTTAAGCTGCAGTAAAATGAAAATAGTCTTGAGTGGGTCTTTGAGTGACCTCTGACACGCACACGCACACGCACGCACGCACGCACACACACACACACAATGAGGATTGAAGTGTCTCAACTCTCATCTGGTGACCTGAAGTCTCAGTTTGAGACCATTCCAGAGAAACCCGAGCTTTTCAGAATGACCCTCTGCCCCTTCCAGACACACACACACACACACACACGCACACACACACACACACATGCACATTCCTCCTCTCAGCGTTAACAAGTCGCTTTGATTTGAAACCACAAATCAAAGCAACTGCTGATGTCCCTTATGTTTTTCCTTTTTCGCTCTTTAAAAATCGAAATGAGTCATCCTCGTTCATCTCAGCCCCCCATGGTGTCCCTTTCTCCTCCCAGCTGACCTCTGACCTCTGCACAAACAGCGGTCCTGAGCCGGTGCTGAGTCATTGTCTCTGTGACAAACCCAGCTCATGTGCAGCTGATGACGCTTCTCCCGCTTTCCTCTTGATCATCATCATCTCCTCTCTGAAGGTTCCTCCTGCTGGAGCTGCTCTCCTCATCCTTCCTCTGCATGAGCGAATGTCTGCCCTCCCTCATGTGTTTCTCTCCATCCTGCCACAGCATCCTTCAATTAAAGCTGAGTCAGCGATGTCAAAGTATGTTTCTCATATGAAGCCAAGCTGAATTCCCGAGTGAATCGGCTGCCAAGACATGTGCTGCCCACATGATGCGACCTGATGCCTGCATGGCACCATTGAGGGAACGATGGAGAAGCACAGGAAGACCAGACAGGAAGGCCGGCAGACATTCCAGATTCTCAATGAAAGATAATAGAGAGGAGGACATTTTTGTCTTCCACACCACATTTCCTCTGAGGCATCTTTTTCTCCGCAGGTTGTGATTGGCTATCAAAGCCGCAATCGCTCCAATCCAGCATTTCCCAGCCTGTCTGCAATTATTCTGAAAATGGCGGCCGAGAGGCGTCTGATGGCTGCGCAGGGTCCTACAAACCCACCGCAGCCGTGCACTCCGCCTCTCTTTTCCGGTCGTCTGGAAAAATCTGTGAATTTAACTGCAATCCCAAAGGCTTTCGTTGCTATGTTAAACGTAGTCCAGAGAAGGTTGGTCATAACCATAGTTGAGTCATTAGAAACATTAGAAAGCGCTGCCCGCAACCCTGGAGAGCAGCAGTCTCCTCTGAGGGCTGGAAAGCCTGCTGGTCCTGAGGAGCCCACCGAGGGAATGTGTCTGGCAGATGTTCCTCACACTCTTGCAAGATGGAGGAAATAGTTGAGGCTGCGGTGGGACCGTTCAGATAGAGGCAAACATGCCTGATGCACTACATTTCATATGTTTGAATATCAAGTTATTGTTCCCATTTCCATACATATGTGTCTTTAATCATTTCTGTTGCAAAAAAGATTTTTAAAAAAAAGAAGAAAAAAAAACACTCCTTTTTCCCTCTTCTCAACCCGCCTCTGGAGTGTCTCAGTGTCTGGTAGATGGATCAGCTGTGGGAGGGGCGGAGTCAAAGAACAAACTCTGTCAGGATCACATGCTTTTGTCATTATGCTTCTCATCCTGTGCTGGAAATCCTCCACCATGGACCTCAGTGTCTTAGCTGTCTGTCTGTCTGTCTGTCTGTCTGTCTGTGAGTGAGTGATATCCCGTTGCATTCTGGCCATCCAAGTGGCTGCTGCTCTGTCGGTGCTCAACGCTCCTCCTCTTCTTCCAGCATAAACTGTCTGTTTTTGTGTCTTTCGTTAATTTTAACACTCATACTCACTGACACTGTCTGTCTCCTGAAATAATCATGGACATAAAGATCATATTTCATTCCTCTCGTAATGGTGAAAGCTGACTGTGACTTTTAACTCCGACTCCCCCTCCATCCCGCCAGGTGACATATTCCCTGAGGACTTTTCCATTTTGGCCACGGTGAAGCCGAAGAAGGGCAGCCAGTCCTTCCTGTTGTCTGTGTACAATGAGCAGGGCATCCAGCAGCTGGGACTGGAGGTGGGCCGCTCCCCCGTGTTCCTGTATGAGGACCACATGGGCAAACCCAGCCCGGAGGACTACCCCCTCTTCAGAGGAATCAACCTGGCCGACGGAAAGTAGGTGTCATTGGTCGCCCACCATCAGCCTCACTGGTGCACTTGCACAAGAAGCTGTCAGAGTCCAGGTGGTGCCGTGGGTTAGCACCAGGACTTGAGTAGCATGGAGTCTTGTCAGTGTTCATTTGGGTCCTTCACACTCGGTTTCAGTGTCCTCCAATGAACATTTTTACCCGCAGTCACACAACAGTGGGAAAACCCATGGGTGAGAATTTGAATGGGAGGCCTAACACAAAAGGCGCCTTCAGCCCATCTGCACTTTGTGAGCCACCATGTAACCCAGGAAGTGTGTGAATTAACTTCACCTCTGCTTGCAGGTGGCATCGAGTGGCCATCAGTGTGCACAAGCAGACCGTCACCCTCATTCTGGACTGTAAAAAGAAGACCACCCAGAAGCTGCTGCGAAGCCCCCACCCCATCGTCGACACCAAAGGAATTATAGTCTTTGGAACTAGAATACTTGATGAAGAAGTCTTTGAGGTGGGTCACATGTTGGAACGCTGCATGTAATTGTACTATTCTGCAATTCTTTCTTGTCTAATTATGTTGTTTGTGTGGTTGGAAACACAGACACACACACACACACACACTGGTGTCCGTTTGCTGGCTGTGTGTGAACCTGATTGCAGTAACCAGATGTTTTCAACGCTGAGCTACAGCAGACGTTACTCTGACCTTTGATGTAAAGTCGTCAGTTATGAGGGTTCCCCGGTGGAGCTGCATGACAGACACTCGTGGCGGTGGTGTAAACGATGGTCACTCGGCCTAACCCTAACCCTAACCCTACTCATGAGGACTGTGGTGGCGGTCATATCCTCTATAGACGAGAAGACTCAGATGAAGGAACCTCGACATCTGATCTTGGAGCTCCGCAGTCACAAATCAGACTTAATTTAAGGCAGCAAATATTCCACAATTGCAACATTGATACTTTATGTTGCTTAATTCAGTTGTGTTTCCAATTGTGCTGCGTTTGCTGTCCATCTCTGCGTCTGCTGCCGATGTTCTGCCTCATTGTGGCAACTTAAGCACTTAAAACCCGACTGTTGTTTCTTAGTAATAATAATAATAATAGCTTGGATTTACATAGTGCCTTTCAAGAAACCCAAGGCGCTTTACATCATGATACAAAGTTACAAAGTAGTAGGTTAATTTCCAAAAGCCCTGGACAAACAAGCAACTTTTCAGTGCCGCCTTGAAGGAGTCCAAAGTCTTTGCTTGGCGACTCTCTAAGGGGAGAGAGTTCCAGAGCGTGGGGGCAGCCACACTGAAGGCTCTGTCACCGAGCGATCGCCTTTTCCCGTGACGGACGGTGAGGAGCCCCAAGTCTGTAGACCTCAGCTTCCGCGCTGGGGTGTAGTTCTCGAGGAGGTCAGACAGGTACTGTGGGGCGAGGGCATGGAGAGCTTTATAGGTGAGGAGAAGTAGTTTGTAAGTGATGCGAAACTTGACAGGGAGCCAGTGGAGTCGTTTGAGGGTGGGGGTGATGTGTGGCCAGAGTTTGGTCCGGGTGAGTACTCTTGCAGCAGAGTTCTGGACGTATTGTAGTCTGTCCAGGGCCTTGTTGGGGAGGCCGTACAAAACACCATTGCTGTAATCCAGGCGGGAGGACACGAAGGAGTGAATGAGTGTCTCAGCGACAGAGTCGGAGAGAGACGGGCGGAGTCGGGAAATGTTTTTGAGATGGAAGAAGGCAGACTTTACTACAGAGTTGATGTGGGTATGGAATGAGAGAGTGGAGTCCAGGATAACACCCAAGTTACGTACTTCCGATGACGGAGAGATGGAGCAACCGTCGATTTGTAGGGAAAAATCGCCGATTTTCTGGAGCAGCGCCTTGGGGGCCATGACCAAGAGCTCAGTTTTCTTACTGTTGAGTTGGAGTAGGTTGGAGGTGAGGCAGGTCTTAATATCTTGTAGGCAGTTGACAATGGAGAGCGGGGGGAGCTGTGTGGTAGGTGTTGTGCTGAGATAAAGCTGGGTATCGTCAGCGTAGCAGTGGAAGTTCAAACCATGTTTGCGGATGATCTGACCGAGCGGGAGCATATAAATGGTGAAGAGGAGTGGACCAAGTACGGAGCCTTGTGGGACACCGTGGTTGACTGGGGCGGGGTGAGATTTGGAACCGTGGAGGGAGACAAACTGCAGGCGGTTGGAGAGGTAGGAGTGGAACCAGGAGAGCGCAGATCCGGTGACGTTGAGGTGGGTAGAGAGACGGTTGAGGAGGATCGAGTGGGAGACGGTGTCGAAGGCTGCTGAGAGGTCCAACAGGATGAGCAGGCTGATGTTTCCAGAATCGGCGGCGATGAGGAGGTCATTGATGATTTTGATCAGGGCAGTTTCGGTGCTGTGGTGAGCTCGGTAGCCGGACTGTAGGGGTTCGAAGAGGTGGTGGTTGGTCATGTGCTGATGGAGCTGTGTGGCGACAACTCTTTCCAGGGTCTTGCTGAGGAAGGGGAGGTTGGAGATCGGCCGGTAGTTGGTGGGGTTATTGGGGTCCAGACCAGGTTTCTTCAGTATGGGGGTGACGGAGGCGGTTTTGAAACAGGTGGGCACTGTGCCAGACTGCAGCGAGTGGTTGATGATGTTAGTTATGATGGGGGAGAGGGTGGGTAGACAGGCCTTCACCAGTGACGTGGGCATGGGGTCCAGGGAGCAGCTGGAAGCCCTATGCCTTGGTGACCAGATCAGTGGTCAGGGTCACATCCACCGGAGCGAAGGAGGCGAACGGGGGACACATGGCGACAGGTGCTGCGTCCTGCAGCTGAGGAGCTGGCAGACAGGTGGAGGATCTCTGCAGCTGCCGACCAGTAGACTTTAGGGCTCGGAGCTCAGGAGTGAACCATGGAGCAGGCCGGTTGAACGAGACAGTCTGGATTTTGATGGGGGCCAGGGAGTCCAGGGCATGGGTAACAGCAGTGTTGTAGGAGGAGACCAGGTCCCCGTCCACGGAGTCAGGGGAGATCAAAGCCAGGTGGTCCGCAATGCAGATTGATAGTGCTGTATGACTCACTGCCTTGATGTTCCTGTAGGTGATGGTGCGCTTAAGCCGCTGCCTGGGCAGGGAGACAGGAACACTGAAGGTGATGGCATGGTGGTCAGATACAGCGACGTCCAGGCACTGCAGGTTGGTGGGGGGAGTGCCGGTGGAGCACACCAAGTCCAGCGTATGACCCTTATTGTGGGTGGGGCCACACGCGCATGTTGAGTGAAGTTGAAACAGTCCAACACTGACATGAATTCAGTGGCGAACACACAGCTGCTGGAATCCACATGGACGTTCATGTCCCCCAACAGGTACGTGGATGGAGACATGGCACAGACAGGGGTGAGTAGCTCAGACATTTCCGACAGGAAGGCAGACCGATCAGAGCAGGTGTTCTTGGGTGGACGGTAAACTAACACAACCTGGAATTGGGAGAATATAATA
>CAAKHG010024344.1:0-10324 GCA_901007715.1 Dactylopterus volitans
TGCGAAAACACATCCGCTCAGAGCCGGTTCTCCCTCTGCTAAAAGTTAGCGCCAGTTCTGAGCGCGCCCGTGCGGTGAGCCTGCGCGCGGGCTCACCGCGCGCAGGCTCACCGCGCGCAGGCTCACCGCGCGCAGGCTCACCGCGCGCAGGCTCACCGCGCGCAGGCGTCTGTGCGCAGCCTTTCGCGGCATTCGCGGCACTACCTCTGACAAGGAAAATGAAGGTCATGTTCTATTTGGCAGTTTCACAAAGGGGCGTGTCCCAGTAGAAAAACGACCACGGTGCTGGGTTGTCAAACCGGAAAAAAATTGATACTCGAATTCTAATCAAAGCTTAGCATGAGTATCGGTGCAGCTGACACGTCGTCGGTCGGCCCCGCCCCCTCGCTATCAGCTGATCGCATGGATGCTAGCTTAACTCTGAGCCGGCTGGTGTCACCAGCGGGAAACAAGAGTAACGCTGCCGCTGCTGCCGTCGCTGGTGCTGGTGAAGCACCGTCCCCAAAGTCAAAAGTGCCATTTTAAAAGTATTTTGCGGCTTCCTCAAAGTTGGTCAAACGTGGCTCCTATAACGCCGCCTATAGTGTCGGCGAGGAAGTCGCACATAAAGTAGTAAATAAACTTTCCGTCCTGCGGGCCAATCGGTGCGCTCTCGTCTTCATCGTGTCGTTCACCACACTCTCGTGCGCTGACTGAACTGAGTGAACTGAGAACGGTTCCATGTCACCATAGAAAAGTGGGGTTAAATGCGTTATATTTTTTTAACGTGTTATCTTTTGGTAAGTAATTAATGGAACTTATCGCCTTGAAGTCCCAGCCCTAGTCTTTATACATCTGAGTTTTGTGCGCGCGCCACCGCTCAGCATGAAGGCTGCAGGTCTGGCGGTGGTTTTTAATGAGGACCCCCCTCCTCTGCTTTGACGCCTCTCTGCGCCGCATATTGAGAGTGAACAGCTAGCAAATGCAAACCCAACACCTGGAATCGGCCCCAGACCTCTGACCCCATTCATTTGTGATGAAGTGTCAAGGGGCCAAACTTTGACCCGAAACTGCTCGTCGGCTGAAACGTCCAATTACATTTGAGCATCTGAAAAATGTGGCTATGAGTATAAAAAGGTTATAATTCTCAAACAGTTATTGCAATCGTTTTGGTCGGCCCCTTGAATTAAAGTTGAAGAGTCGACACTCGAATCGCACTCAGCTGCTCCACTTCATGCCCACTGTGGTGGCGTAGAGATGAAATGTTACAAACACTGGAGCACCGTCCAAATACTTATGGATCTAACTATAGACGTACTGGTTTCCCTCTGAAGCTCAGCCACGGTCACACTTTCATCCCTCTAAAGATGCGCTCAAAAACACGTCGATTATCCATCGCGTATTTTTAAGGCGACGTTACAGCGGTGTGATGAAAACGGGGAAAGATTCAGCAGGACGGCGGTGACGAATGCTGCGAAACGACGAGTACAGAAGGGGGTAAAAGTATAAAGAACAGATGAAAGTCAGGTGTGTGTGTGTACGCGCGTGTGTGTTTGTGGGTTGCGGTAAATAAAGGTCGCCGGCGGGGGATGTTCTCAGAGCCGCGTGTGCCCTGGGCTTTGACTGACAGGCCATGTGCCGCCTTGTGTTTGCCCGCCACGCCCACATCAAATAACCCGAGGCTTGATTATCCAGCGCTGGTCGAACGCCGCCATGACGCGACTTTTCAGCGTCATAAATGATATGAACGCACAGGCTGAAATAAGCCGCACGTCTTTAAGAGCTGGTTTATTTCCCGGCTTGTCGCAGTCATCTTAACGTCTTCAAGCACAGAAGATGGCGGCACTATTAAACTGCAGGTCTTATTTGGCTGTTGGCTTGTGATATTATATTCATATAAATGTGTCTGTTTGCTCTATGAGTATGCGATATATACCTCCATGTGTGAGTATACCACCGGGGAGAACTACATCGGAATGTGGTTTGACCCTTGTTTGCATTGTTCAGGGCAGTTAGCAGCACCGCTGCTCTGCTGAGCAGGTCGCGGCTTGCAGGGAGAATCCAGGCTGGTGTTTATGGACAAAACGCCTCCATCCTGTAGAATCAACAACAGCAGAGGAATTTATGAATTTGTTACCTGAAGGAGGCAACAGTGTCTGCGCTGAGCGCGGCGCCAGATCCTGGTGATGTACGAGGTAAACGCCGTGACTGAAGGTTGCGTTGTAGCATACAGCCTGCTGGAGTGGAAATGATGAATATTTTCCAGCCTTTCAGTGTTAAACCCCCCAATAACAGCCCCTCTATGGCCGAATGTACCAGTTGGGGAGTTTTCCTGGGACCCGTCCCCACTAAAACATCTGTTAGAATCCACGTGTGTGGTTTTATTTCCATCAGCTCGGGACTTGCTGATTGCGTTTATTGGCAGTTTATTGGTGCTTTGTCATTGTTGGAATGATGTTACCCTAAATCTTCTTCATCTTCTCCACATTTGCTCAGGCGCAGTCGCGGCGGTCTCGGCCGTCCGTGGAGACCCGGCTCATGCACGCGGGCCTCATAGATGTGGAGCTGTGCTTGATGAATGTTGGGTATGTCTGCTCAGGCAAAAACACACCCAGGGTTTAACAGGTTGACAAAGCAGGCAGGTTACGTGATTGGCTGTGGGACTCTCCGTGGGGGGTCACGCTGGGGGTCACCTGTTTTGTCGGTCGCCCGTCTCTCTCTCTCTCCCCTCACTGTCTTTTGTGAGAGCGCCGCTGTGAGCCGTCGCTGGCTCGTGTGATTGGCGCGGGTGTCACTTTTGCTGGGGGAAGCTAACAATAGCTACCGGCTGAAAGCTAGCGCCTCCTTGTTGTGGCACAATGGGTGATGAAATTCCTTTGTCCCGTCAATCAGGCCTTTCTATTTCCTGGAAAATTCCAGTCTGGTGGCAGAGAGAGTGTCTCAGTGAAGGCATGCTGGCTTCCCAGGAACCAGCATGGACTCAAATGATGTCATTATTCTACAGTCACACACTCGGTTTTTACTTCATAATGACGAGTTCCAGCCGAAACAGTCAGTTTATAGTCAATTAGTTTTTCCAGTGCAGCGTTCTCGGTTTATTCCTATCTGAATACCGACGGTGTCTGGCAGGTCTCACGTTGATTATGTTCAAGAGTCTGAAATACTCCCATTTTACAGGAAAGACAGAGCTTTTACAGCTGTGGGGGATGATTCTCAGTCACATTGACACAATCAATAAGAGTGGATGCCAACACACCACGAGGTGTCTTGCAGGTGCTGCACATGTGGCCTCTTTCACATAAAAGTGGGTCACATTTAATTGACTGATGGTTTGACAACGGTTTGTTTCTGAAACACCTCCAAGGTAATAAAATTTAGAATCGTGCTTCACGAGCAGCCGCTCTGCTCTGCGTGGAGCAGCTCGCCCGTCATGCACTTTAGCGCCGTGCAGTCCAAACGCAGAAAAGATCCGCTGCCAAAGACGAAGCGCACAAGCTTCTGCTGCGAAGTTTGAAGTTTCTGGAGCTGAAGTTTGAGAAGTGAGATCCCATCAATGTCCTGGGAGGAGCCTGCTAATGTTTTGCACATGTCTGCTTGTGTGTGTGTTGTCATATTATGATTATGATGTTATATTCTGATTAATATGGACGTAGAACCGTCATGGAGCTCGTCTGGAAATCGTGGTACCACTGAGACTGACTGCATTTCATAATCTCGATACACGACAAAAGTGATGGAGAACCTAGTTTGGCGTCTGTCACTGAGGACTCGAGCAAGTTCAGTGTCGAATTCGGTGCGACGTCCTCCATGAAACACTCCACATGCAAACATCCACTCAGCCAGTGAGCTCCTGCTGCACGCCAGCAAGCGGGGGATTAGCTGCCGCTGCTGCCGGCGCTCGGCGCCATTTACCCAGAAAACGCCTCGCTCAGAATCCTCTCGGTTGTTTTGGGCCGCGTTCCGTGTCTCTGTAAACTGCTCATCAGTCATGGCTTATTAGAGGCTTATGAAACAGCTTTTATTTTGCAACCAATCACGGGTCCTCCTCTCTTAACAGGCGTGCAATCAGACGCCCACGTTTCGAGGCGGCACGTTACAAGTGATTATGTACTCGAAATTTCAATATCAGTTCATTCATCTGTCTAGAAATGGAGCCAGAGGCGAGATGTTCCACAGACGTTCCACAGACGTCGGCGTCTCCCGGCAAATTGTCAGTTGTTGGGTTTCGCGTCCCGGCCAGCGGCCAGATCAACTGCCCTTCTCTGTGGTTCCCTCGTTTACCTGCCAGGCTAAAATGGCGGCTTGCAGCTCAGCGGTGTGTTTGCACTTATTTCCAGAATCCGTGTGCGGTGAAAAATCCATAAAATACCAGTATGCAGACAGTGGAACAAGCAACGGTCCCTGAAAACAACTTTACCTCCGGCATCAGGGATCCTCAAACCAGTGAAACAACATTCCAAAACCGCAGTCTGACACCCGCGTTCCTCCTCTGCCATTCTAACTGCTACAGTATCCGCAGAACCTCAAACTGACCTCGGAGCAGCCTGATGATGATTGGCAGACATAATATGGGTAATACAGCTGGTTAAGAAATATGGTTGTCACCACATGCAGGTTGATCCAGAGGCATTATTGGGACAAGCTCAGTGGATACACACACTTTTACACCTGAGAAATATGAGCTGCATGCGGAGACATTTATTAATCATAAAGCAGAGCGAAGCGCCCCCACTGCTGCGCCGGCGGATGCAGGTTACATCTGGTTGCGTGAAAACAGCTAAGCTGCAGCCGCTGATTTTTGGCGGTTTGACAGTCGTCCGGATTTGTCTCTAAGGGAATGTTCGTATGTCGTCATAGCAACTCCATCACAAACGGTGTTTTTGGTTTGTCGGAGCCTTTGGACGTGCAGTATTCTTGCCGTTTGTGTGGTTATTAAAGACTGTGTGTGCCAGGCAGGTCTGAGCGCCGGTGACGCGCCGCTGCTTCGATCCCGCCTCCAGGCTCAGAGGCAGGATGGCAACCTGTAGAATTTGTTTATCAGTTGTGTCTCAGCTGGTGTGGAAGCGGAGCAGGGAGATGAGATTTGATTGGCCTGACGGAGAGGGCGGGGGTGGGGGTGGGGAGGAGTATTGGAAGGCGTGGGGGGGGGAGGGTCCGCCACCACCGCCGCCACCACCGCCGCCGCCACCGTGGCAAAACAAACTCCAGACTGCTGGTTGTCAGTCACTCATGGAGGTGAAGTTTCTGAAAGCTTTCCAAAGCTGCAGGGAGCAGACGATGGAGCAAGTGGGCGTTTGATTGTATATTCATGAGATTTTTTTATCGTATCAGATGGTTAAATTAATCATGAATAAAATCATATTTGCAAAGTGTGATTGGACGGGGTGTTTTGGGACAGAAGTTGTTGGATTGACAGGCAGGCATGGAGACGGGTGCTGCACCATCTTTCACTCCCTCCGGAGCGGAAAGCAAAGATGATCCGCGAATGGGGGGTGGGAACAAAGTGGGAACGTCTCCTGTAAACATCTCAGTGCTTGAAAGGAAGCTGCAGTAAACGGGCGGAGGTGGGGAGGACCTGTCTGGCTCTCCAGGCGCCGCTAAACCAGCTCGTTGCCTCTGGTTCTTCTTCATGTTTTAGTTGGTTGCATGAAAACTGAATCCGAAAGGAAACACCAGAAACCTGAACCAGTCTTGATCCTGGCCTGCATATGTTTGTGTTCCTCTTCTGGACTACTTTAAGTCTGCTGCCACCAAGACCTGGTTTGGGCTGGCTGGCTGTGAGGAAACGCCGTGTCCTCCACTGGTCTCCACCTGCAACTCCGGCGGCTTCTCGCTCTGCTTGTTTAGCCGCCTCCCCCCTTCCACTCATTTGCATGAGGCAGTGAAGCAGATCTCCAGACAAACCTGCCGTAGGTGCAACATGCAAAGTGGAGGTTGTTGGGTTTATGTAAATCAGACAAATGTCTCAGCATTAATGTGGCTAATTCAGGCTGTTTTCATAGGTGCCTTTCAATCATCTTTCCTGGCTTCCGATGTCGGGATTGTCAAAGGTCCTCATCCTCGGAGCCAATGACACTGATCAGCAGTGCGACAGAGGAAGACGTTTGTATGGTTTTCAAGACCACTAGAAGGCAAAGAACCAGCAAGAAGCTCCTGAGATGTGCTGATTCACGTTTGAGGTCTGATCATTGAGAAACCAACACATGAGCGAACAAAAACCTCGATGCTACTCGACCTCCTGTGAATGTTCGCGTGCATCTGCTGATCACAGCCGACAACATCTCCAGCTGGTTGTTGCTTTTCACTTTGAAGGTTGTTTTTTTTTTAGTTTTTGCTCAGAGGATCAATAACGGTCATTAACCTCCTCGAGACGGCTCTGATGGCACCGATGGGAAATCAGTGAGTCCAGCGTGGAAGATGAAGCGAGATGAGACGTCCACGTCCAGACGTGAGGGGATGTAGAGGGAGCCCTCATCTCTCCATGCTGTTGCCTCCAGAATGGCCATCTTGCCGAACCCTTGACCTGGCAGGCCACCGTAGATGAGGGGTTCTACTGACCTCATCTTCTGAGGTCTGAGCTAAACCTTCTGTTTGAGAGTTGTGAGGAAGGAGTGGGGGCACTTTAACAAGAGAGAGAAGATGTTTCTCACTTTGTTGGCTGCTGACAGGAAACCAAAAGAGGAACCTTCCAGGACAAGTTGGTGTTTCTGAGCAGCACATTTAAGCTGTAAGAGGAGTAAAAATACTGCAAACCCGTCAATGCAAAGCAAGCCAGAATCCTCTTAAACCGTAAATCTAATATTGGAAGAAAAGACGAGGCAACGCGTCGCCGGCGTGTGAAGCCCGAAGGTGATTAACTTCATTAAGGTCTCAGGTAAAACTTATAAAGCAGTGTAAAAAACAAACAAACAGCTGAATATGCAGGTGAACCCAGTATATTTGTCATGTTACAGGATGGAAGTGCGAGCCAACACACACACACACACACACGCACACACACACCTCAGTGTTAGAAGCCGTATGGACCTTTATAACTTAGATTTAATGGCAGCGCTGTTAAAGGGCAAACGCTGCCTAGCTGTGGGTGCGAGGCGGCGGCGCGGCGGCGGCGAGGAGGCGGAGCATCTCCTGAGCTGAGATGGGCTGAGATGATGACGCCGGTGAGCTGAGGTGAGAGACGGTTGAGGAGCCGCGAACTCAGTTTGACACTTCTGCAACTGCAGCGGCGACGCCTGAGAGGAAGCCCGCTAAATGTACAACAGGCCAGATATGAACTCATAACCAAACACAGCGGTGCTGCTCCATCAGCAGTTTAATGTGGAAAAGCAGTTCAAAAGAGTTTTTCAGTTCCACTTATTGATTGTGAAAGTGATATTTTTGCTTAATAGAAAAGTTTGGAAAATGCTTAAAACTAAAAATATCTTAACCTCCGGTACAAACCAATACCCTCGTCATAGTTTATCTATCTCCTGGCCTTGTAAACGTGTACATTCAAATTAATACGAAGAGCTGGTAAACTCAAAGGACCGTAAACATAATTTGATGTGGGCGTCGTGGAGTTCTTAAACCTCATCTTTCACAATTCATAGTCAGAATTTAGCTGTGATCATAAAAAGGCTTTTAGTCTGGAAAGTTTTGGTTCAGGCACCTTGAAAAGTGCTTGAATTGTACTGAATGCATGAATGCTGGTTGCAGCACATTTGACTTTAAAGCAGCGATATTTAACCTTTATTCCAAACCGGTCCTGTTGTTGTCGTATCAGATCCTGGTTGTTTTTTTGACCACATTAATAATACAGATAAATGAATACGAACAGCTGTTAAAATGAAAGACTGTATACATAGTTTGATGTGGCATCTTCCACAACTCACAGTAAGTTGGATGTGGTCATACAGACACTTTACTTTTACACACTTAAACCTGCATGATATGAACATTGTCAAGCATTGTCTGGACTTTCAAATCTCACGAAGCAAATCTTGTGTCTGGCTCCTGGAGGAACCTGGAACCTGAATGTCTCCAGTAATATGATGTCGTGTTCCACCTGAAGGTCTCTGGGATCATGAGGGAAGCCCGGCCGGTGACTGGTCCTGGTCCTGGTCCTGGACCTGGTCCTGGTCCTGGACCTGGTATCTCTGAGTAACAGCTGCTTCCCCCTTCCTGTTTACATCAGCCGGCGCTGCGACTGCGGTCTGCCCGTCACTGTTAGATCCATCTAGCCGTGAAACCTTTGAATAAGAACCCGAAGCTCAGGTCTCGTCCCTGCGCTCCATCTCTCCTCGACCCCCTCAGACCTCCGTCCTGCCGGACTCGTCGGCTCGCCGGCGCGACCGCGGGTCTGTGCGCGATGTGACATCCCCCAGTCGCATGTGGGTTTATGACTGACGTCACCGCAAAGGCGGCTCGTGACGCCTCTGAGCGTCCGGCTGGCTGAGATAGCGAGCGCGGCGCTAACGGCGGCGGCGGCCATCGCTGCCACCTGCTGGCTGAGGGGCCTCAGACATGACCCCGACCGCCGCCGCAGCATGGAGAGCTTCATCGGAGCTCCACCGTAACCAGGCCACGCCGGCCCCACGAGGGGGCGTCGTTCCGAGTCTGCTGGGAGGTGGAGCCGCAGCGTCCAGGTGATGGGTGATCCAGGCAGGTGGAGACGGACGATCACAGTTATACAAAGTTAGTGTCTCATACTTCAGCTCCCTCAAATATGTAAACCACCGACTCTTCACTGTGGACTTCAGTCGTGAAGCCACACCCTCTCGTCATGGCTTCATGGAACAAAACCAAACACATAGAGAGAATCATCACTTGAACAAACATCAGAGTGATGAGAACAAAACAAATATGAATGAAACCAACATTTATTTGCACATATTATAAACAAATAAAATCAACGGAAAGAATCAAGAAGGAATCTCATCAGAAAGAAGCAGCATGAACACAAGCGTGAGATGATGACTTCATCCCAGAGATTAGGAGCAAACGTGAATCCTCCTCATTTATGCACATTTAACATTTCCAGGTCTGTAATCTGAGGTTATAATCTGCATCAGAGCTGTGGGCTATTTTTAGCCTGTGAACCGTCCGAGGTCGTCATACTTTCATCCTCCATCTGCATACGCGCTCAGACTCCCGCTGCTGCCTCAAGATCTTCTACTCATTGTTCTGCTGCTTTCAGGTAACTTAACAGATGATGCGCCCCTCTTCCTCTTTAATCCTCCTCCTTAACACAGTGACAAGGAGTCGTAGAGGTTTCCAGATGTTTCCAGATGTGCCAAGATTGCAGTTTTGTTATTAGCGAAAGGCCCAGACGCGCTGCCACACTGGAGGGTTCTGCTGGTTCCTGTAGCGTGGTAGACTGAGACTCTGCAGATGGAACTGGGCCTTCAGTTTGGTAAAAGCAGTTGGTGTGAATCATCCTGGGGTCTGTGGCATCACAGTGAGGTTTGGAGTCTCCGGTTCCACCAGAGGAAACATTGACCCTCCTCAGCTACAGAGCAGACCAGAGATCCATCTTTATTTTGTTACATGTGATATGTTACCGGGCTCTGAGCCTGAGGGGCGGGGCCCTTCTGGGTGGCGTTTGCATGTTTTCCTAGTGTTCATGTTGGTTCTCTCTGGGTTCTCCGGCTCCCTCTAGAGACATGCAGGTTAACTTGTGACCCTGAGTTGCCCAGAGGCGAGTGTGAGAGGTTGTTTGTCTTTATATGTCTTAGCCTTGCCATGAACTTTGGACGTGTCCAGGGTTAGCGCCGCCAGGGTTAGCGTGGCCAGGGTTAGCGCCGCTGGGGTTAGCGCCGCCAGGGTTAGCGTGGCCAGGGTTAATCGTGACCAGGGTTAGCGTGTCCAGGGTTAGCGTGTCCAGGGTTAGCGTGTCCAGGGTTAGCGCCGCCTCGTGCCCGGTGTCAGATTGATTTTTTTTTTTTTGCTTGGATCCCGGAGAGATGGACATGATGATGAGCGGAACTCTGTCCGAGAGCTTCCAGCTGGATGCAGGAAGGGCAGTGGTTCTCCATGAGGCTGCTGAGGTGTCTGGGAGGCCCTCGGCTCGACAGCTCAGCGCCCTCCCCCTCCCTCTCCCTCTCTATCCCCCTAACCCCCTCTCTATTTGTCTCTCTCTCTCTCTGTCTCTCTCCCACTCTCTCTCTCCTCCTTTCTCTCTCCCTCTCACCTTCCCTCTCTCCTCCTCCCTCTCCCTCTGTCTCTCTCCCCCTCTCCTTCCTTCTCTCTCTCTCTCTCTCTCCCTCCATTTCTGTCTCCTTCTCCCCTGTCTCCCTCTCCCCTGTCTCTCTCTGTCTCTCTCCTTCTCTCCCTCCCCCTCCCTCCCTCCCTCCCTCCCTCTCCCCAC
>CAAKHG010024344.1:10344-23145 GCA_901007715.1 Dactylopterus volitans
ATGATGAGCGGAACTCTGTCCAAGAGCTTCCAGCTGGATGCAGGAAGGGCAGTGGTTCTCCATGAGGCTGCTGAAGTGTCTGGGAGGCCCTCGGCTCGACAGCTCAGCGCCCTCCCCCTCCCTCTCCCTCCCTTTCTGTCTCCCCCTCCCTCTCTCTCTATCCCCCTAACCCCCGCTCTATTTGTCTCTCTCTCTCTCTGTCTCTCTCCCCCTCTCCTTCCTTCTCCCTCTCTCTCTCTCCCTCTCTCTCTCCCTCCATTTCTGTCTCCCTCTCCCCTGTCTCCCTCTCCCCTGTCTCTCTCTGTCTCTCTCCTTCTCTCCCCCTCCCTCCCTCCCTCTCCCCACCACTCTTGCCCAGAACCCTCACGAGCTACTGCTAATTGCATTTTGACAGGACTCTTATTACAGGTCCTCCAATTACACCCACACTGATCATCTCCAGTGCACCTGCAGCTCCATCAGTGCTTGTGATTGCTAATGATGACTGTCATCTCAGGCATCAAAACAGGCCTGAGAGGGAGACCTACTACCCCTCTGTGGTGCTGCAGACTGCCGGCGAGGAGCTAGTTTATATCCCTTAAGTTATTATCATATTCATGAGCCGGCGTGCTCGAGGAAGGGAACACGGATCTGTGGAACAATGCTGGAAAGAGTTGTGTGATTGTTGTATCTGGCTGCTGCATTCGAGACCTGGCATTCAAGGTGAAACTCTGCCTTTAAACTCGACTTCTGAGGAACTGCCATTCTTGGGTTCTCCGCCTCCAGGAACCCTTGTTATCTCTCCAAGCCTTTATCTCCCTACAAGGAAGAAACTTCAATCGCTCCTCGCTTGCTTCTCAAGGCTGGAACACGCTGGAACACGCCGGAACACGCTGGAACGCGCCGCTGCAGCGGACTGCGACCGACGCCTCAAACCTCTAAACTTTTTAATTTCGTCGCGCAGCCATTTTCAAAACAATTCTGAAATGTATGCTGCGCTGTTTGAGGCTCCGCCCACGAAAGCTGAGGTCGCCTTTAGATCCAAGTTTAGATGTAATCGCAACATTTGTGTGAACCAGGTTTTGATGCGGTTGTGGAAATGGGTATTCATGAAGAGTAGATGCCCAACAACAAACCCAGATCATGTTGCTCTGTGTTTTTTTTTACATGATATATGAGCATAGATTAACATCTCGGTGCACTGAGCTGCAGAAGTTTGGCCCAATCATTGATGGTTTGCTAAATCATTAAAACTAGCAGCCATTGCAAACGTAAATGTGGTTATTTTGTGATGAGGTGGCGCGTGGACGCCTGACTGCAGCATCATTCCTTAGCCCTTTGTATTAGAGTACAACTTTACTTATCTGACAATAATTGCACCAGCAGAATTAATGACTGTAACTACTTATAATCGGCTGCATTGAAGAAGCTCCGCTGCTCTACATCACCTCAAAGGCTGGCACCAGCCTCCTTCCGTCATTGGTGCTCCACCCATTTAGAACATTTTACGTGTCAACCAATGAACATTTAATAAGTCAAAACAATCACAGCTTTGTGATAAACAGAAACAGCACAGCAAGCAACTGTTGCATTCTGGGATAGAAAGCGGCTAACTTATTGCAATATTCCAGTCGGGCGTGTCTGCTGATACATCGATATGTGAAGCCTTTTACTCCCGAATGTCCCTTCCGGCATCACCTCCCAAACAGCTGTCGATCAGGCGCTGCTTTGCATTTTAGTAAGATGGCAAAAATGTTTTTCTGTTTTCACTGGGAACTTTTCACCCATTTATTCACAGTATTTTTAATTGTTGGGGATGAGCATGAGCAAAAGTACTATTATTATACAGCCTTACTGGAATATCTGTAAATCATAACACGTCCCCGCTGCACCATGTTCCATCTCCTTCCACATCTGACACGCCGCCTCGCCGTCGCCGCTCCGCCGCTCGCGCTGGCGTCGCATGAAGCAGAAATGTCAGCTGGAGTAAACGTGTCGGTGAGAATCTCGACAATGTCGGTGATGTGCTTTCAGGTGCTTCTTCTTTTTTTTTTTCTTTGACAGGTTCACGTTACAAAAACCATGAATAGTTTCAGCAAGCATGTTCCACTGTTCTTCTGGATTTAAATGAGCTCATGTGAGGGAAGCCTGACGGTTGGTCGTTCTTGTGCGTGGGATTATATTTGGAAGTCAACCTGCAGGCGTTGGGCGAGCAACCAGATGTTACACTTGTGTGGAGGCAGCTCGTATGATCATTTGGCCGCATTGAAAATAGCTGCTGCCCTGGTTTTCCGGGGCCTGGTGACGGCGTTCTGGGGCTCATCTGGGTTTTCTAAATGGGCCAGCTCCAGAGCGAATCGCACCAAGGATGTGGTTTCGAGAGCGAGAAACATCGGCCAGCGGTGGAAGAGAGAAAACATTTAGTTTAACGATCTAGCCAGCGTGACCAATTATGTAACCTGTGTTCAACAGCAGCCCCTGCTGGCCAGATGTACCGAACGGCGATGAGATGCGTTTTGGCGAGCGGGATTTTTGTTGTAGCCAGTTGACCTCTTTGTATTTGAAGAACTGCTCCGCTGTTGGGAGTCCACTGAGATCTTGTCCTCACAAGATTGTTTGAAGATAGCTGACAGTGGGTCTGTCCACTTACAGCGTTGCATGATGGATGTCACATTTTCCTCCAACAAAGGAGCTTTTATTGGAGGGAAACCAACATCTCCGTGATGAGCGAGGAGTGGGAATTCCCGGCGCTCCGCTCTGAACTGTCGGCACTAGTCAGTTTTTTTCCTTGTTTTTCCCTTTATTTGTTCCAGCCATCTCTGTTTTTATTTATGGAAAAAATACGGAACAATGGTAAATATCAGATATTGAATTGAATGTGCTTGGATTATATATGAATTTCCTCTGGTGCAGCGTGATCCTGGAGCCCTGACCATCAGTCCACCAACACGCTCTATAACCAGCCAACCAGCAGCCACCCTGGACGAGGCACCACACCGGAAGTCACAATCACACCTCGACAATTCAACAGTTAATTTATCAGATGCTCGTCAGAAGAAAACAACACCAGTAAGAGTCCTGAAGCAGGTTCAAGCCTGAGTAAGGTTTGGGTGCCTAAGGTAGTGCAGGAAAGAATGCATGAGAGAGGAATGGACCATCTGCAGGGGTTTGGGCGTGGGTGCTGGAGGCCTGTCAGTGAAGAGTCGCAGGAGTTGATATCAGGAGATCCTGAACCAGGAGTCGTGCTGCATGTTCAGACAGGAAGGATCTGGTCTTCCTGATGTTGTTCAGGGCAAATCGCCATGACCGAAGGTTGGTTGGTCATCAGTCAAGTCCCCCAGGTTCCTGGCAGACATTGTGGGTGTGAGTTGGGTTGATTGTTGTATTGAGAGACTGGCAGGGCGACCAGGAGCTCAGTCTTTGAGAGGTTGACTTGCAGGTTGGGTTCTTTCATCCACCTTGAGATCTCAGCAAGAAATGAGGGGATCCGGGTGGAGAGTGGTGTGGTCATCAGGGGGGAATGACAGAAAGAGCTGGGTGTCATCAGCATGGCAGTGGTATGAGAGACCATGTGAGCCGCTTATTGGCCCAAGTGAGACGGCGTATACAGAGAAGAGGAGAGGACCGAGCACTGAGCCTTATGGGACCCCTGTGAGTAACCTCAGGGGTTCAGATGTTCCACCTCTACAAGACACTCTAAAAGACACTAGAGCGGTAGAACAGGAACTAGCGGAGGGTGGAACCTGAGATGCCGAGCTCAGCAAGTGCGGAGAGGAGGATTGGCCGGTTAACTGTGCCAAAGGCGATAACAACCACTTAGCACAACAAGAAGCTGGCGAGAGAGCACCTCTACTGTAGCTTATCTGCCTTTATATGTCCTATGACCTCTTATATTAAAGAGAGGCCACTTTGTAGGAGTAAAGCTTGTTTGATACTTGTGTGAGGACGCTGTCAGTATAGCTGGAGAAGAGGTCAGACATCCTGAGAAGTCTGGAACCGTGAGGGTTGTGAGCATCACCTGTCTCACTGCTCCGCAGCCATTCTCTTTGCTGTGGACACGTTTTGAGATGCGATTTCAATCCTCACGCACCATCTTTTTCATTAACAGCCCATATTTGCTCCCAGCGCCGCTCGCCATTCTCGCCCAGTTATGATATCAACACATCTATGACATTAACATACAGCAGACTGAGTGAGGAGATCATGGAGGCGATCCAGGAGGGGATGGCGGGCTCCACCCCTGCTTCAAATCCAGTTATGTCACAGATTAGCCGCCTGACATCCAGAGGGCGAAGCTCACCTGGTGAGCGGGATTACCGGCCCTGTAAAAGCACATCCCATTGGTCTGATTAGGATTAGGGAGCTGTAAGGCGACGTGCGATTGGAGCTGGTGCGATCACATCTGGTTACAAAGCGTTCTGTCATGCTGGGCTCGGCCGCCTCGGTGCTGGCGGAGACGGCCGAGCCCAGTTTGATAGAAACATGTGAGTCATAATTAATGAGGCCAATTAATCGTCCCACTGATGAGGATCATTTCACAGCAGTTAAACATGTGACTGTAATGAAGGGGATTATGAGGATAATCAGTCACGACAGAGGCAGAAACGCCGTTAAAAAACAGCCAAATGAAACACATCCACTCATGAGTTGTTTTGATAAAGTAAACAATAAAATTAATTAGGACTTTCACTGTCGTGTAAAAAAATGTAGTCATTGCCTGAACACAATATTAAGATTTTTGCCCGCAGACGTCAGACGGAAGGAAAAGCGGCTCCGCTTTTATTCACAATGATGGAGGACAGACAGCTTTCTATCAAATATTCAGAGGTCTTTATTAGCTCGGCATTCACACAACCTGCTGGCCTGCAGCCGAGCAGCCAGCTGGATTCAGCCGCTCTCGCGTCCGTCCTGCTACTTGTGCATTCGTGTAATTTTTTTTAATCATCTACATTATTTGTTTGAAGCCCTTAATTGCACATCATCGTCAAGCTTTTCACTGATAACCGTATAAACGCTACACACAGATTTTACACATCTTTGGTTTGATTGGCTGAGTGATGGATGTCTGACTGGCTCCAGGATCAACATTATTAATAGTACAATATCATTAGCTCGTTATTGTCTTTCAATCACTTCTCTTGTTGTCTGACTCAAAGATCGACCGCCGACTCACTCGGGTTTTGTGCAGTCTTGACAATTTTCATTGAGATATTGTCCCAGATGTCAAATCATGGGGATGTTTGCCTCACGACGCCGGCGGTCCTCCGCTAGCTAACATTAGCGTGATGGTGTGTCGGGAGGACGGCGTTCCTCCGCTAGCTTTATCTGAACTTTCAGAATTGAAGTTGGCCCTCTGGTGGTAGAATTTAATATGATCTCAGGAGAAACGTGACATGAGTCAGCTCTGTCTGCTGATTGGTTTAATCGGTTAAATGTTAATGCGTGTGAGCTGCAGCTGCTCATGTTACCAACATAACACATCCGATCCAAACATCTATTCACTATTTTGATTTTATGCAACCGGTGGACAGAATCGGACTTGATAAGACTCCGAACTGAGGCAGTTTACTTCCATGTTTGGTGCCTTTAAACTTAGCGACTGAAGCTTTTGCTTGTTTCTCTGTGATCGGTTTAACCTTCCGCTCCGGTTGGCTCCGTTCATGGTTCCACTCTTGTTTTTCCTCGACAAACATTTTAATAGAACAGGGAGTCGGTTTGCATTGGAACCCGGCGTGAAGGTTTCACCAGCCACCGCACACGCTACGACGTTTCCAGTGATACTGGAAATGTTTGCTCGGCTGATCTCCAGGCTACAGCGATGACTAATGACTGTTAGTTTTACTGCTCATCTGTTCCCAGTGGGTGGGCGGTGTGTGTGTTAGTGTGTGTGTGTGTGATTGTGAATTTCTCTCCAGAGGTTTGAGGAATTTCAGGAGCTCTCGTCAGCTTTCTCTCCTTTGTCTCCTCAGATCACCAGAAGCTGGAGCGAGAGGCTCGGATCTGCCGCCTGCTCAAGCACCCCAACATCGGTGAGGTCCTCCTTAGTATTCTCCATCTGCTTCATAACTCTCTCTGCTTTTACACACCCATGTTTAATATTTCTCCCCATTTTTCGATATATGTGGTGCCTGAGGACATTCTGCAGATATGTAGTAATGGAAACATTTATTTAAAAGGCACCTTTTGTCACCAGATTCACATCATTTTGATGATGTAGGTGAAGGCCATTTAAATGTCGATTAGATTTTAGAAGTGCACGTTCTCTTACGCACGCACGCACACACACACACGTACACACACACGCACACACACACACACACACACACACACATACACACACACACACACACACACGCTGGAGATCTACAGTCTCCCAGCTAAGCTCCCACATGTCTAAACCCAGAACCCCGGGTGTCATCAAGACCTGGGTCTTCACCTCCAGTGGAGACGTGGCCCTAAATAAAGCCTCAATTCATGTGCAGAGAATAAGCAGTCAGTAGGATTTGCATAAAAGCCACAGTGTTGCAGTTGGTAGTTGAATCATGCACACACACACATACACACACACACCCACACACCCCCACACCCTCTTGCCCTCCCCTCGCCATCTTTCTTTGGGAGCCACAGAGGGCAAGCAACAGTAATTACCACTTCACCATAATGACTTTGCCTGAAAACCGGCATTTAATTGTTGTTTGCTCCATTTCTTTTCTTGCGTGTAAACGGGGGGTGGACTGGAGGTGGGGCTGGGGAGGGCAGAGGGGGCAGGAGGGTGCAAACTGTAACTCTGGTTCTCTCGAGTGTTGCCCTCCAGATAAAGACTCACTATCACTGTCTTTAAAGTGTCACATGCTCGTCTTGAAGTGAGAATCTAGATTTCCATGAAGCCTTCGGAGCCCGGATGTAGGCAGGTTTAATCAAGCCGTTTTTACCGGCGTGTGTTAAATATGAATGTCTTCCATCTTGCATCTGCCGCTGGAGTCTCCTCGCCCGTCCACCTGCACTCCTGAACACAATCCTTCCTTTTTGAGACCGTGCCGTCGGCAGTCGGGTGGCAATTGGCTGGTAGCAGCTTCCACCGAGCTCATTACTGTTCCGTTCGCACGTCGTCCAGCTCCAGGGAATCCCGCCTTCTCTGAGGGTCGTGGTGTCGGATTGTTTCAGATGTCAGAACCACCGCAGGGTTCGGACCTTCTGCAGTCGTCTGTCACGTGGGACTTTTAACACCGGAAATCACAGCGAGCTCCGCATGATGTTGGGTTGAGTCCCTGCTGATCCGACACTGAGCTAAACACACGCACAAATACGCCATGTTGTCATCAGCGGCGACGCAGCGGCAGCGGAGGTGTCGCCGCGTCGTGGTCACACGATCATCCAACGAGGTCACTGCGAATGTCTTCTAAGAATCGTTTTCCTACACAACTAAAAATAAATGTGAATGAATTCCCACGTTTGTCTCGTGGACTCCGCCGGTCACGAGCGTTAGTTTTGCTCCTGGATCCTGTCGGATGAAGCCTGCTTGTCCGTGACAGCATGCCATCATGGCAGGTTTGCTTCATCACATGTCGGCACCGCGGGGAGCGCCTGGACTCATTGTGGCTGTTGTCATGGTTGCAGCCGTTGGTTGTTCTGCAAAATGTGTAAAACCGCTCGCTTCAGCCAACCAGCACCAGCGTTCCTCCCAGCATGCATCTTGCCTTTTAAATTATGATGGTTGGCTTTTCACTGCAACAAAAATATGTTATTCATAATGTGGTTTAGCTGTATGGGAACGTGGTCCGGGGCTGTGGACCGTCCCCAGAGTTTGGAGCACAGCAGCATTTTCATGAAACCTCATCCACTATTGAGTCCTCTAATGGAGTTTGGAATCTCCTCTGAGTTCCTTATCGCATCCACTCAGGATCAGCTTTCAATTATTGGAGTCAAACATTTAAAAATAGCGATAACTCAGAGGACGGCAACAAAACCCGCAGCTGCACAATGACAACGGCGTCTGCAGCGTTCCACTTTCAAAACTACAGCAAAATTGTTCTCCTCCGTTCCCAAACGAGAACAGCTGGTGTCCCAACTTCTTTGAAATGTGTTGCTGTGCGTACTAAATTCAAAACTCAGTGACACTTCTAACATTTGAAAAGTTATGTTTGCAAATACGGGCTTGTAATGTTTTGCAAATCACCAGATTCTGTTTCTACTTACATTTCACACAAAGTCCCAACGTTTTTGGACGTGGGGGTTGAGTGAGGGTCATAGATGACTTTACCTGACGGTGGCGCCTGTCACAATAAAACCTTCTGTCCGTGGCTCCTCATGAGTGGACATCGATGAGATGATGGTGATGAGATGATGTCACACACAGGAACATCTGGGATACTTTAGATTAGGACAGTAAAGATGGAGAAGATAAAAAACGACTTTACTTTCATCATTTGCCTTCCATCCTCCAGCATGACTGTGGCCAGCATTGTACACTTTCATAAAACTGTGGACTCATGCTAATGACGTCCACATATCCTGGTTATACTGCTGTCACAAGCCTCTCCGCTAACCCTCCGCTAGCACGACAGCGCCTCGCCCAGTCTGTCACATGTGCAAGCGTCGGCGTCACCTTCACTGAGCACCATGTAATTTCACGTCTGTTAGACTGTGCGGCTGATTGGCCGAGGCGGGCGCTCGCCGTCGACAGTGTTCTTACCTCTCAGAGTCAAAGAGGCGCGGGAAACAGCGAAAATAGAGCTGCAGGAGTCAAACGAAGAACCGGCGGACACGAGTGTGACGCGCGTGCTCGCGCTGCGTTAACCACAAACTCAGATGTAACTGGAATGCAGCTCATGTGCTGTAACCTGCATGCTGATTGGACGAGGTTCACCATGAGGAAGGCTGCTCTGCGGCGTGCAGGAACGACCATGGATACATGGAGAGACAGAGTCATTTCAAACACCATCACCACCCCGCTCTGTGACCTGCACCCGAAAGGGCTAGCAAGGATGGAGCGGCTAAGCTAAAGCTAGCTGGAGAGCGCAGGCAGCCAGGATACTTAGCCTGAAGCGTGTTGAGCTGTAGGCCCTGGGCTGCAGATATGGCCATTAGGACCACGCAGCGACGCACTGAGGTCGCTGAATATAGTCGTCGCTTAATATTTTAACAGCGCGTGTGAACGTCCACTCATGGGTCTTTGAGCTTCTGGATCAGATCCACCGCCCCTTATAGAGGGAATAAGAGGGAATATTATCAATAATTTATCCATATTTGAATCATCCTTGAGAATGTGTGTATATAGGTAGTAAACATGGCCTCTACTTTTAACAACCAGCGTGGACCGAAGCTTCGGCGGACTTCTTGTGTGATCATTCCAGTTCCACTAGAAACCTGAGAAACGTTTGGACGCCGCTCTCGGACGCCACAATTTGGGACCGGTTAATAAAGCATCAGCCGGTCTTCGGTCGCACTGACATAAATTCATGTTTCTCGTGCTTATGTTTTTGTGCTCCACTCATAATCAGGTAAATGTCGGCTCGCCACACTGCATCAATGCTCGTGTTCTCTTACGAGCGCGGCGCACGTTGTGTCGAACCATCAGTCGCCTCTAAACTAGGAGTTCAGCTCTCTGGCTCCTCGATAAGAGTAAGAAGAGCTGCACTCGCGTCTCCGTCCAGCTATGGAGGCAGCTGCCGCCACTGGAGGACCCAGATGAGAACCATCAAACACACGTCATAGATTTCAACACCCAACGTGATTCGCAGCTTGTTTTTTGCCCTGATGTTGAAAAAGACATCGTTCCACGTGCAGCGGCGCCTTCGCTGCCCGACTCGTACTTATCGAGTCTGGAGGAAACGGACCGACTCCAACATCAAAGTAGGACTTCTCTCAAACCGGCTGGACTGTGGATGCGGCCGCTCCGTGTTCACGCTGTTCAGAAGCTGGCGTTTGTCCCTCCGAGCATAAGTGGGGGGATTTTTCTTCTTGTTTAGCGTCTCTGAGAGCAGAAAGCTGAGCTCAGCAGACAAGCCCTCCAGTGTCTTCAAGTGTTTAGAGTTCATGGCCGTTACTTCCTGCCGCCGGCGGCTTTGTGAGTCACTCACCTAAAGTTGTGTCTCTGTCCTCCTCCACAGTTCGGCTCCATGACAGCATATCAGAGGAGGGATTCCACTATCTGGTCTTTGACCTGTAAGTACAGCGTCAGACGCCGTGTCACTGCGGCATCTCGGGCGGTTTGACGTGAACGGATTCATACATTGCTGTTCTACCTTGAGGGGACTCGAAGCGCTTTCCACTACCATGACCTCGTTCACATATTCACACTCACATTCACACACTGATGGCGCCATGTTGGGGTATCTCGCCCTAGAGGGAGAGATGAGAATGGAAGCAGCGACCTCCCAGTTCCTGGACGGCCGCTCCACCAACCGAGCCCTGCCGCCCCCCCGTGGCCAGTTCCCACCTGCGATTGCGTCCGTCTGCCTCAGACGTTGACGCTCCGCATGCGCTGATATTTATGGTTATGCTAACATGGCTGCGCGTCCCACCGTGGGCGGGGCTTAGCCAGGACGTTCACTGACACGATGCATGCATGCAGCAGCAGAGGACCCGGTCAGCTTTGTAGCCAATTACGACTTATTTTTACCTTTTGAAAATATGAGCCTGGTTCCTGTTTGTTCAGGCTGCACCAACCATCGCTAGGTGGAACAAACTGACCCTTTTATTTAATCAAAACAAATTTACAGGAAAATAGAATTATGCATTTGGGCCTTTTTGTTTGTTTTTTCCTGTTTTTTTCCGAGCTGTGACCTCTGAACTGGGGTTTGCAGTGGCCTTCGTGTACCGTTACGTTCCCGGGCTAAAGAGACTCTGCTGTCATAAATCTTAACTTTTGATGCTCTAGAAATAATATTTTTTTCCAAAGTAAGAAGTCGGACGAGTGCTGTTAAAGTTTAAGGATAAAAACGTCTACAGCTGGCTCGTGGCTCCTCCCTGACCTGCCAGGACGACCAGTTCCACTCTCCACATCATGTAGTAAATGTTACTTGGGATAATTATAGTTTTTTTTATGGTTGGTCAGTTTGATAGCTCACAAAAACACGAAGGATTGTGAAGACAAAAGTCTGAAATCATCCGAAAAAGCTTCGCTTTTAGTCAAACAACACCAAGTTTTCATTGGAGGACCCCCAAACCACATTACCATACGAGGCCCCCATGGGACCAAGTCTTCCAGAAACCGAGTGGAAACGGTGACGGCGGCGCCCTAAATGAGAACCAGCGCGAGCGAGCAAACACAGATGGCGGTTAGATCACGTTCCTCACTGGTGTGTTTCAGCGTCCATCTGCCGCTTCGGGCGCTGCGAAGCTTCTGCTCACTGAAACTCATCATCAGGTGATGGTTCCTCCTCCAGAAGACCCACGTGGAAACTGAAGCGGCCGCCGTTATTAATAAACGCCGCGACTGCTCGGATCACTCGGATGAAAACGGCTTCGATGAGTTCAGTTACAGTAACGCGCCACTTTTATTGTCAGTGACGGTAACGGCACTGTAACCACGGAAACAGTAACACATTTGATTGCTTGTCACTGAAAAATGTTGCACTGTTTATTTGTGACGTCACCTGGGTAACGGGAGTACGAGGCCGTCGGTGAGGCCGTGACCCTGAATAGTTACACATCTTTTTTGGAAACATTTGGAGAGGGATGAATGCAGAATTAAAACCAAACACTGTGTTAATCGGCTTTATGTCGCATTGAGAAATCTCGTGAAACGGCAGCTAGAAGACAACAAGCAACAACGATATGAAAAACCTGGAATCGGCCTTGAATCCGGCCAACTGCTGAGTTAGTCACATTTCATTCATCCAGATGTCTAAATCTGCTAAATCACCAGCGGTTTCCTCCCTCCTGCCGGTCACTCGTGTCTTTCCCGTCTTCCTCCTCTCTCTTCTTCCTCCTCAACTTCCACCTTCCTCTTCTTGGTTTCAATTTGATCTGGCAGCTACGAGGGAAGTTGCTTCGAGTATAATTTTAAATGCTGCGGTGAATTTGAGCCATAAAAGACGCTGCAGAGGTAAAAAATATCCTCCTTTGTCCTAGAATGAAAAGATTCCAATGAATCGGTGCTGCGGGGAGCTCATCCGGCATCTCCCGAGGTCTACGAAGTGATTGATTAATTAACCTTCATATTTAATGAGCGAAATGAAAAGCAAGAACATGTCGGATCAGAGAAAAACTTGCCATTCTCGTCGCTGAGTTCCCGCCGGCTCCGACTGTGACACCAGCAGAGACATCGCAGGCTGAGTGAAACTTCTGCAGTCAGGTTTTCCGCAGATGCTGGAAAAAGTTTCAGGAGACAAACCTTAAAAAAAAATAGAAGAAGAAGAGGAGGTGCTTGTCCCTGTCCATGCGAGCGTGGCCCACTGGCTGGTTCCTAAATTCCTAAATTCCAAAAGGGGAAACTCTGCGGGTTCTCCCAGTTTGCAGATCATCACTCGCAAAAGCGCCACATGAATTGATCTGACGATCCCGGATGTTCCCTCTTTATGTGGAGCGTGGCGCTTTGGTGCAGGGCGCCTCGGTAAAGTCCGGTGGACACCGCGAGAAACTCGGAAGCTGAGGCCGAAACGACCCCCGATGACATCACTATGACGTCATCGCTGCGCTTTCTCTGCCCTCAGCAATGCCCCCGCAGACGCCCCCTCGCGGCATCAGCGGCGTCCCTGAGGCACATTTCAAACATGACGCAGTCGCGCCGCCGGCTCCACGCGGCGCGGCAGCAACTGTTAGCGTTAGCTTTAGCCTGCAGCGAATACAAACCCCCTCTGATTGTGTGTGTGTGTGTGT
>CAAKHG010024346.1:0-10000 GCA_901007715.1 Dactylopterus volitans
GGGCTGGCTGAGGTCCGAGGCCAATCAAAATGGCTGACCCAGCTGGAAGTCAGAGGGTGGTGCCTAAGGCGGGTGGCGCCTAAGGCGGGTGGCACCGCGCGATTGGTTTAAAATCAATAGGCGGGACAGGACCGCAGTCGACCAATAGTGTGGTTGGTGGACGAGGGAAGGTGAATGAGCGGGGGTTTCAATTTTACGACCCTCAGGTATGTCGGGAATGTGCGTGAGTGGTTAGTTGGGAGGAAAGAGGAAAGCGAAGAAATGAACCATCTGACACAGTAACGGTCCCGTCGAAGGTCACTGGAATCAGTGCGAGCGTGACACACAGAGCTCACTGGCCCACTGGTGAGTGGCGTGAGTCTGGGCCTTTAACTATCACGACAGCACTGATTTGGACCGAAGGTACGACGGGACGTGCGAGAAACAACACACAATAATGCTCGATAACAATTCACACGGACGCGATGGTCCGTGTCACGTGACCGACGAACACGTTAATAACACAGTTCTAACTCAACGTCTGCCCAGAGCTACGCAGCCACCGTCCGCCCGCCGACGCAGCCAACGGCCGCTCACCGACGCCGCCTCGCCAGGTCAAAGGGACCGAGGACGGACCAACACACACACTCAAGAGTACCAGTAAGAGGCTGGTAACTCTGGGCAGATGTTGAGTTAGAACTGTGTTATTAACGTGTTCGTCGGTCACGTGACACGGACCAATAATTGATTCTATCATAAATTTGCACATAGGTAGTTTAATTTGGTGTTTCTGTCATATTGCAATACAAGATAATTACCACATTTATTTTCTCATTGTAACCACTATTACTATAATGAGGAGTGAATAGACAAAAGACGCAGTACCTTGTATAGACCTTTTTACCATAGCTGTGCTTTCAAACCAATAAACATGTTAAAGAGTCACATGTGGCACGCAGAGGAAGGCAGATACTAGAATGTGATTTAGTTAATTACCTTTATGATTTTGCCTCAGAAAACAGCAAGCAAAGAAATTAATATCATATCGATTGCCAGTTACCAACAACATCACTCCAGGAATTCCACCTGGAGTTTTTTATTTAACCTTTAGCACAGTGGTTTAAGTGCAAAAGCACATCACCGAATTAAAATGAAAATCAGGGTTAAATATAAAGGAAGAGAAACAACCCACAGCAAAGAAACGGAACGCAGAAATAATCTTGGACTTATCAAAATGGATAAACCCAAGCAAACATGCAAAGCAAACCAACTGTCAAACAAAGACAACAAAGGTCCTGTTACCATGGGGTGGGGCGTGTAGGTGGAGGGGGGGGAGGGCCTTGCCGCCATCACGTTTACATACCGTCAGATGGTGAATGGGAAGAGGAGTTATTGCGCGCCCCCAGCTGCACATTTACAACCGCGGCAGAGTAGATGATCTTTGCCCCCCGCTGGTTGACCCCCGCTGCCGCACGCTGGATATGTTACCGGTGTGAGAGGAACGCAACGCGCAGAAACCGACGCCGGTGAGGGAGAGGGGAGCTCCAGGAACAGGAACCATGAAAAACAAAACCTGAGGATACCTGCGGGAATTTAGAAAAAAAAATGTAAGAAATGCAGAGCGACGACAACATTCCAGGAAGGGGCGGCCCAGCGGCTGGGCCACCAGGTTGAACAGGTGGGGGAGTGGCGGGGCACCCAGCTTCAAGACAGGAAAGCACCCATATAGGCACCGGAGAATAATAATAACTATAATAATCATAATAATCATAATAACTTTATTTATAGAGCACCTTTCAAAACCAAGTTACAAAGTGCTTTACAGTAAAACAGTAAAACAGAGTACAAATAAATATCCAGAGCAAAACAATAACAACATACACTAATGAAACACAAATATAAGCAGTTGAGAAAGGCCATATGGTAAAAATGAGTTTTAAGAAGAGATTTAAAAGATGACACCGAGCCTGCCTGAGATCCCCAGTGTAGTACTTGGGTATTTGGATTGCTCAGTCGTATCGAAAACTTAATCACCAATTTGCATTAAAAAAATAAAAACTTGGTTTCTTTTCCCGAAATAAATCAAATATTCCTGGTAGAGGCAGTATTTTTCATCGGTCCTCGACTATGGTGACATAATTTACGGACAAGCAGCTTCTTCACCGCCAAACCCTTTGACTCAGTTTACCATTCGGCTCCTAGATTCATCACTGGAGAGCCTTACAGCAGCCATCGCTGCACGCTGCGTACTAAGGTTGGTTGGTCCTCTTTGGCACAGAGGCGTGACAAACACTGGGCCATCTTCACCTATTAATCTCCCGCTGGACTCTCACCAACCTACATTTCAGATGTGCTAATCCGGACTACAGGTACTCACCAAACTCGCTCTATCACCTGTCTGGCCCTTCATATCCCATGTGTTTATTCTGAGCTTGGAAAGACTGCTTTTAGTTTTTATGCACCTTTCATATAGAATCGTCTTCAACAACAATATTAATACTCTGCCTTCCCCTGGACAATTCGAAAATAGGATTTCAGTCTACTTCACTTGAATGTGTACTTGTTTTAACTGAATACACTTGTTTATCGTTGTTTTGTGTTCTTGCATGTGAACTCTCGACATCACTGTAAATGAGGGAAACCGCAATGATCTTCGAGAAATAAATAAAGGTTGAATGAATGAGTGAATCTTGTCTCTCTCTCTCACCGAGCATTGCATTTTGTCTGCGTTTCTATTATCTTCAAGTTTTTGCTCTCTCTCCGGTCTGCTCGCTGTCTGTCCCCTTACTTGACTCCTCACTTGTGCTTCATGCCAGTGTTCTAACAATATTTTTGGAAAAAAATACATGCTTTATTTCATTCGTTGGCTTGTTATTGTGTGCAGTACAGTTACAAAATGTTTCCGCCAAAGCAGCCCCATTCAGTTCAGTACGTTACACATTATGATGGTAAAAATCAGATCTGTTTATGTTTCCACCGCTGATCATACAATTTCTCATTCGGCAGGGTATATTATGGATGGTGATAGCAGCCTCAGTCACATCAGTAGTGTGATGTCATATCTAATACTAATAAAGCTAAAGGAGGAGACTACAACACAAAAATTGTGATGTTTGTTTCCACAGAAAAAAATAGAGTAATCGCCTGTGGTTCTATTGTTCTATGAACTACTAAAGTTGCAGTTAACATCGATGTCTGTCCATCATATTTGTAATGAAGACCTTAAATGAAATGCATAAATGTATTACGAGGAGAAAAATGTATTCATCATTTTGTCATTTTAAACATTTTGTCATAACGACTTAAGCCCAAATACATGGTTTGTGATGTCGCAAGAACGCTGACCTTTGACCGCCAAACTCGAATCCATTCCTTGAGCCCAAATTGGCATTGATGTCAAATTTGTGGATTTATTTATTTTAGAAATATTTATGAGAACAGGACAGATGTCACAAAATGACAAAAGTCTAATCTGTTCGCCATCAAGATCACTGAGGCAATGTGATTGGGCAGAACCCGAAACCCAAACACCTCCAGCTGTCACTTGCTGAACACACGAAAGTTGTTTGTCAGCTGACATCAGTAGATAAAGAAACTGAACAGTCTGATGATAAGATTAACCAGTCTGGTAATCTAGAAGCAGAGCGACAGTCATTTCTTATACTGAAAGGCAAAATGAAAGGAAAAAAAAGAAAGGTTTTTGACAACATACCCATCAAACACTGTCTTTAGTTCTTACTCGTTTACAGGTTGTGTTTACGAAGTCTCCTGGGGTGTTTGGATGGAGTGACTCCACCTTGGCTAGCTAGCCTTGGGCTCTTTAACAATTAGCTTTGTGGAAGCATGTTTTGCTTGATGCATCTTAAAATATGACTACATTTTGATATGGACTACGTGTTCAAAGTTGCACATAGACTCCGACAAATTACCGCATTTTTGTTCTTGATCTTAAGCAAGTAAAACTATAGCCCACTTTTCCAAGACAGCGAGTTCAAACTGCCTGATATCTGACTCATAGACTGACTGATATCTTTCAATGTGAAGACATAAGGTCATGTTGAACGACATTATATCATATCCAGAAAAGTTTGGGGGGTAAGCTGCATTTGTCAACATAAATGCAATTAGCTGTCAAATATCAGTAAACCTTTATGAAATATTTAACTTGAAATGTCATCAGGTATTTTATGTTACTGCCGAAAAATGGTGGAATCACAGTAAAGTCTTATTTTGTAACGTGTTACTTTATGAAGTAACACGGAGCAGCAATCCTGCGCTCCAAACAGCCATTTTGGAACCTGAGGAACTTCTTTTCCTTTTGCCTGCCCCAGCTTTTCCATTGCCTTGTCTGGAGCGACAGCATGCAGATGTCACCACACAGGGGGTGATCAGTTCTGAAATGTTGAGGACTTTCGGATATTGTGTCCCTGCAACGGCATGACTGTGGTGTGCCACTCAGTCCTGCTGTCCTCAGGAGTTCTGCCATGAGGTAAAGGGAGAGTGAGCCTGCCATCGAAACCCTCATTTTGCCTCTGGTGGAACTCATCTGCTAATATTTGAAGCTTAGGCCGATCATGTCCAAGGAACATACTGGTTTCAAATTTTGACTTTGGTTGAAATCCAAATGATGAGTTGTGCACACTGTTTGGAATGTCAGATACCAGCCCATCTGAGTTTCTGGCAACTTAGAAAGTGACTGCACCTACAACTGTCATGACTGGTGTAGTTCTTCTTGTCCATAATGTACCAATGAGCTGGTGTGAACTTTGTGTTTGAGACATGAGAATCAGGACACGGAGGCCAAGACCTAATATGGAAGACCATTCAAGCATACAGAGTACCAGCATCGACCAGTCTGCTAACCTACCCTTGGAGACAGATCTGAAGTGAACCAGCATTTCATACATAAAAATTATCTCAAAGAGGAGATGTACCTGCACTGGCAACTGGAATGTCTCAAATTTCAACAATCACATGCCACGCCACATGCCCACTGCAGTTATATAATCCTCAAAGCTTAAGATGCTGTCACCTGATTTTCTCAGTAGATAGCAGAATAATTGTTGAACTTGTGTCAAAACAATGAAAAAACAAGGAAATGTTATGCATGATGTCCTGTGTCAATGCAGGTAAGCAGCTACCGTAAGACAGGAGAGATGCCAAAATTTTACAAATGCTTCTCTGGTCATGTGAGCAAGTTATATAATAATTTGCCAACTTGTAAGACAGCACCTCTTTGTTCCGTGTGAGGCTTAATATTGCACTAAATACATAAACAAATGACACCTATTGGCTACTTGTGGCCTTTTTGCGTCTGTCTGTCGGGCATGGGTTTCATCAAGCTGATGACAAGAAATTAAAACATAAATGCAACCACTCATCCACCATTTTGTAATCATCAGCCTCCCAGATAAATGGCACTTAAGTGTCTGCTGGTGGCTGAGGGCTTGATGCCATTGATCTTGTGGGTCCAGTTTGGCATTACTGGTCAGAATGGGCCAACAGTGTTAAAACAAGAACCACTGGAACATGCAGTAACTTCATAAGAGATCCTCGCTGAAAATGACTCTGGAGACACCTGGTGGTCACCTATAAGTCAACTAAGGTTGGGTCGGTTGTTTGAACAAATAGAAGCAATTCTTAACATAATTTGACAGTAATTTCAGAGCCCACATTTTGATTTTTTTTTTTTATTTGAAAATCACCAAAATCTTAATCAGTGATAAAATATGTATGGCCAAGAATTAACATCTCCTCGGGCCTTCTACATTCACTGTCCACAGGAAACTATGGGGTTTCAGACATGCATTTGGCCTCATTGATACCAAAAACTCTGGCTTTTTACGTCAATCATGTAGAGGCAAACTGTACTTTTTTGTTCTATAACTTGTAATGTTTCAAAAAATAAATTAATAAATAAAGCTAAAGTAACCATGTAGATTCCTGATAAATGTCCAATATATCCAAATAACACCTTTTTTTAAAGTCACAAAGGTGTATTTGGAGACCTACAATGCTACAATGCTATGTTTGGCTAATCAGATAACGGCCTCAGGAAAAACTCAATAATCCTTGGAAGATGGCTATGAATCATCAAGGAAATTTGTTCTTCATCACTCATTCCGTCCAAGATCCAATCCATGTCAACAGTTTCCTCTGACACTCTACACAGCAAAGTATGGGTGGCATATTAAGGATGGTGACTGCTTCTGTGGAGAGCACCGTTATCAGCCCAACAACGAGAGCTTTGGTGAGGGCAGCTCCTGCTCCGCCAGCTTTGCTTTGTCCATTTGTTTGTCTATTAGCAGGATTACTGAGACCAAATGTCAGTGTCCGTTCTACTCGGGCTGTTAAATGGCAAAATGTTGACCCAGAGAGACCGAAGATTGGTGCATCTTTCATATAGTAAACAGACACATTACACCCTACACCACACAAATAACAGAATATACACTACACTGTATTAATCATTTAAGTGTAATATAATCACTGCTCATGGGTTTTAAAAGTGGCCATGGGGTGTCTCTGTGATTGGCTGTCTTTGTGATTCGGTAGAAAGAAATATCCCGATGAAGCCCAGAGGAAGTTTTAAGATGTAAATCTGAGTGAGATCAGAAATGCACGCCTTGAATCTCCTCTCTGGGAGGTGTGGTCTATAGTTGTGTAGTTTTTCATTGCAACTTTAGAGGGCAGCATAAGATCAAATATGCCCAGGGTTCTGTTTTCTCTGGATTTGAGTACACTCCATGCCTTTGCAGTAATTAAGTATCACATTAGGGTATCACCTCTATCACCTATTATAATTTATTCAATATCACTGTAATAAAATTAATAGGACTGATGTGTGAAATGTGGAAATGTGTATCAAATTCACGGTTTTTTTTTTTTGTACTATCTATTATCAATATGTAAACCTTTTGTATTAAGAAAGAGCCTTCTGACCCTTTACTCAAAGTTCTGAGGTATTTTTTGTGATCTCACAGATGTATCTAGAAATTCTGTTCGTTTGCAAAGACAACATGCTCTGTTAATCACAATAGAGAGCATTAACACAGGATGCCTCTCATTTGTTATGAAACTGTCAGTAATTCAGGGGTTCAGGTTGATCTCTCTTATGCTGAACCTGCTTTGTTGGGTTGAATGTGGAGACTGACAGAGCTGACATATCCTTTGTCTTCTCACTGAATTGGCGGTGTCAATCAGTTTATATTGAGCCTAGTTTATATTGAGCCTAATTTTTAAGGTTGGTTTAAAAGTCCAAACAATAAACCTCATTTTTAGGTTGGTTTAAAAGTCTAACGATCTTCCGCTTATTCTGGTTACAGTCGTGCTGGAGCCGATCCCAGCTGACAAGGGGCGAACGGTGGGGTACACCCTCGACGAGTCGCCAGCTCATCGCAGGGCCACATGAAGGACAGACAACCACTCACACTCACACACACAATTTAGAGGCAATTTAGAGTAGCCAATTAACCTCAGTATGCTTTTGGAGGTGGGAGGAAGTACCTGGAGAGAACCCACGCAGACCCACAGGGAGAGCATGCAAACTCCACAGAGAAAGATCACAGGCCGGGAATTGAACCTGCGACCTTCTTGCTATGACGCAGCAGTGCTAACCACCGCACCACCGTGTCGCCCCCAAACAATAAATAAACTGATATTAAAATCACATACGATGGAAATGATCCAACCTGATATCCATCGTTGGTGTTAAAGTGTAGGGATGTACAATATTTCAATCAGGAGAAATTTTAGAGATACAAAACAAATGAGGACTTTAAGAAAAGAAGAACTTAACTTTGCCGCTTAGACCTGCTGAGGAAGATGGTCAAAAATGGTAAGCAGATCAATGTGGTAAGTGATTCCACAGTGAAGGAGACTTCCTAACTGGACCTATTCATCGATGGTGAAGACAAGGAATGGAACACAACGTGGACGTCTGCAGCTTCTAAATGGAGGGTTAATTTGAGGAGGCCATGTGGCGGATTGGAGGAGGTGAGTGACACTAATGTTACAATCCAGCAATGACTGTTGATTGACAGCAGGCAGAGAGAATAATTTTAAAGTTTTGCCAGTTTACAAATGATTGGTTAGAGGACCATGTGACCGGTTGTGATTGGACAGAGAGGAGAAGGATGTGGAGTGGATTAGGGATAGCGGGAACCTGTGCTTGTGACTTCAAGGCAAGTGTAAGTGTTCCTCACTAAACTTTCACTGAGCTTCAAGTTGTCTCACTTCCAAAAAATGTTTGCATCCAAGCTGAACTGGTTCTCTGCAGAGTTTTTTTTTTTTTGTTCATTACCAAAGCTCTTAAAAAACTGAGCATCATTGCAGATGGGGGCAATTGGATAATAAGAAATGACCTATCAGTGGACCAATATAACCCTAAGGCGTAAAGGTGTAAGGTAAAACCCATTATAAGGCTAAACCCCAGAACAACAAAAGTGGTTCTGACCCCACCACCAAGTATGTGTAATGGGAGGTTGAACCTTTTTTGCTGAACGACGTGGCTCTTGATCAAGAAGTGTTTTTTGGGGAGACTTCTGCTTTTATTTCAGATAACATTGAACTTAACGTTTTCGGTCAGTTGAGTTACTTTATAATATAGTCTATCCATCACCATTAAATGTGTGTACATTGACCAAAACCTTATTAAATCCCAATCCATGCAATCCATAGTTTAATTGAAATCTTCAACTGGAATGATTTCAGTCAGAATTTGTATGTTGAATGTTGTTAAAAAATAGAATATATTAATGTTATATGATGTGCTAAAAATGTATTCGTCAATTGCACATTATATCTGTACCCATACCACATCCCTGTGTCCACGATGCGATGAGAAAACCAACAAGCTGCTTTTCTTATGGGGCAGCAGTCGTTGCTTGTTCACACTGTGTTTCTCATGTAAAAGTTTAGCTCCCATGACAATGTGCCATTTAAAGGTTAATCCCGTGGCTTATGTGGTATTTGCAAGCTTTCAAAGTCAATCTGTGAATCTGTGATTTGATACAAGTGAAACTGAAACTCGCTTGCAAGGAATAAGCTATAAATTACACTGGAAATCATGTCTGCGGGTTATTTAATAGGCAGCTTTTGTTTAGAAAAAAACCCCCAATTTATTCACCATTAGCTGTCTTGGCTTTATCGAGGTTATGACGGGGTCAACGCTAATGAGTTGATGAATTTTTTTTTTTAAACGTTTCTCGTGTTCTTAGTTTCATATTTTGTCGTACTAACACCACCTAAGAGAAAGTAGAGCTGTCCTGCTTGAATTGTTATTAGCTTAGCAGGAACTCTATCTGGTCATAAACCAATGAAAACCTTAACCCATATTACAGCAGGGAATCCCAGTGGGGGGATGAATGAATGTCTGTCACAAAACTCCGTGGTAATCAGTCCAACAGTTGTCAAGACATTTCATTTAACACTGCATATGTCAACCTTTTGGTGTCACCAGAGGAGGGCTCGGGGGGATTAAGTCAAAAAGTCGTAATTCCACTCAAAACAAACAAACAAAAAAAATGCTGCAATGAATCTGTAACAGTAGCTAACGCTTATAAGTATTTGGGAGATCTCTGTCCTAAAAAAACGGTAGGATGCAACGAGTTCTCCAAAACTGCATGCGCAGGTATCACGGAGCTGACTGCTTTCTTATCTTCTCTCCAATGGCATATTTTTTGTAGTTCGCCTTTCACTCATCTATGCTAATTTACCAAATTAAATTTACTAAATGCAGCTTCTAAAGCTTTGCAGATTTGTCCCACCCTCCTCTGCTTGTCAAACTAACACCATCCATATGTGGCACAATGTTTTAACTTATATTTGTAAACTGTGGTCAAACAATCGCCTCATCATTCTCTCTTTTAAAAAGAGAGCTGATAAATGGCTTAAAGGAGAGTGATCAGACTGGTGAGCTCTTTGCATCCTTATTTACGTTCAACAGCTATGTCTGTGCTTGACTGACACATCTCAGCATCTATATTTAAAAAAAAAAAGTTAAGTATTTGATGATACAATT
>CAAKHG010024354.1:0-10755 GCA_901007715.1 Dactylopterus volitans
TCCTGTCATCATTTCTGCATAGGTCAGGCCTGCGATATACGGCGGTTTTTGAGACCTTTTCATATGCCCATGCTCCACTATAAATTACTCCGTTTTTTTTGTTTTTAGTGTGGTATTGATCCAGTAAAGATGACACAAGAAAGGATGTTCAATTTTTCGGCACAGCGAATACTGCCACTCTGTGTTTCAAAACGGACGGTGCTGCCTGACAATGCAGCGGGGCTCTGCAGGGCTCAGAATCGCTCCCCACTGCAAAAAATACCCCACAAGCGCATTTTAGTTTAAACTAGTGGAAGTATGTCTTCTGCGGTTTGAAGCCATTTCAAATCAAAATTCTGTGATATGATGTCATTGTCACGAGCAATACACCAATTGCGATTAATTTATCAAGAACACTCTCTCCTCAGGGTCTTTCAACACGGTGCTGACTGGCTGTCAGAGTATAAAGCACACATTTCATTAGATTAGATTAGTGTGTCTTTATTTTTGTCACCAGGTACATTAAAGCATCGATGTCAGAATCTACACCAAATCAGAAGACCGTTAAATGCTAAATGAGTTTCATTTATATAGTGCTTTTTCTATCAAATCAGTATTCAAAGTGCTTTTTATTGCATTTCTATTGCCTCATTCATGCATTCACTTTCTGATGGTGGAGGCTGCCAACCAAGGTGCCAACAAAGCAATTAGTTAAATTATCAGAGTTGAATTACTCCTTCGCTGGATCAGTTTGCTGCTGTGAACTGTTCTTCTCTGAAAATATTCCACATGACCTTTGAAATAACAAGATCGTTAGTGCTGGAAAAATATTCTGTAAATTTAAAAAAAAAATGGCGGAAAAGGCTCTTATGGTACAGCAAAGACAGACGGCTACATTCTGACAACTCTGTTAATGCAGCGTGGATTGTGGATTGGCGATAATAAGCAGACTGGCATCAATAAAAGGTTAGAGAGTCTGTTGACTAAAAATAATGTAGTTTCATCATCTCCCTTTTTGTGTGTGCACGGGTGGCTCTCTGGACAAAGGCACACACACACACACACACACACACATGCAGGGCAACCTCAGTCACTGCATAAGTGCTGAGAGGCTGCTGGCCAAGTGGCCTGAGGATGTATCTGATGTGTTATGTGGTCTGTTGGATGCAGAGCAGATGGTCTCACTGTGACGAAACCCAAACTACAGGATGTCCTCAAGATCCATCAAATAATGTTTCACCCTCTGACCCAGGGATGTATGTGGGATCTTATGATTGCGACAGTCACATCTCCCATGATACACGTTTCTATTTGAGCAAGCCGCTCCGCTTCCAGTAAGCTCACTGTGCACAGATGGTCAGCACTTTTTTCTGCATCATCTAGAATATAGAATTTCAAAAAAGAAAAAGAAAAAAGTCATGATGCTAAGTTGCAAAGGTGTTCCCCTGTCTGTGTCCTGGGGAGATGTTTTGACTTAAGAACCACCTTGAACTGGGCTATAATAACTCAACTCGTACAGTTCACTTGCTCCACCGGGAAAGTAGTTTGACATTGACACAGAAAGTAGGATACTTGACTTGTTAAGATGTTTCGCAGGGCAGCCGGCTGGCATTATAGGAGTCTTTTCTCTGCCAAAGTCGCTCTTCACCTCTTAACGCGCAGGCTTTGAAACCACCTTCAGTTTCAGCGGCTGCATCTCAGCCAACGGTCTCAAGTGTGGGGGGGGGAATGCGCATTTTGATAGATCATAGCCTATCTCATTTCCTCCAAACCCCCGATGACCGGAGCTTGTATCATTTAATTAATCCCTGGTATGACGTGCTCAAAGGCAGGTAGAGAAAACAGGGAGTTGGCGAGGAAGGAGGACCATTACGCAGGTTGTCATGACATCACCGTGGACTGGCTATAAAGCGGTGAGGACTAATACACAGAGTTAGAGGAGCACTTGAGGAGCTTTGGAGTAAAGGACGGACTGAAGCCTCTTACGTTTAACAGCTGATTGGCTGCTACCGTTCCCCCTTTCTGAACTCCAGCGCAGAGGAATCCGTTTAAGAGTCCAGCACTTAATCAAAATGAACTTGTCGTACTTGGTAGCTTGTGGACTTATGGTCACCCTACTTTCAGTGAGGATGGGGGCAAAACCTTTATCTCAGTCGCAGCAGAAGGTAAGAAAAAAGTCACTGATATCCCGGCTGAGAGCGCAGAGCATTCTGCGCCGCTCACTGACGAGTTGCTTCAGGCGTGAGCAAGCGCTCCGTCCAGCCGCTGCTCTGTTGTTTTACGCATCATATTTCATAATTTCAGTAACACTCAGTGGCTCCCTGGATGCGTTCGCCTTCCTCTGAGCCCAATTTCTCAGCAAACGTGTCTTTTTTTTTTCTTTCGCTTTAATTTTTTTTTTGTCCAAAGAGACAGGACGCTTTATCCTCGCTAATGTCTATTTCTGATTGTTTTAAAATGCCGTTTTTTTTCTCCCTCCGCGCCCGTCCGTTTTAGAGTTTTCAAACCGCTTCAGAAGCAAAAAAAAAAAAGTCTTTGTCGAAAATCAACAGTAATAAAGCGTAAAACGACTCGCAAAAATAGCATAGTATTTCGATTGCTTGTCCGATTTTAACTGCAAATCGAAATACTCTGTGCGTAAAAACGCTGCTGAAAATATGATAAGACCTTACAGTCTGTTGAAAAGCCCACTGGTGCTTCGGAAATAATATCCGAGATGAGATTTTTTTGATTAATAGCGTAGAAGTATGGGTTTGAGATGCCTACAAGTTGATGCTATCGTCTGCGCCCGGGCCAGAGGAGCGGCACCTGTCTCGTACGACTCTCCACCACAGGCGACAGCGAGGTCCGAGGCTGAATGTCTCTTGGTAATCATGTTCAGGAGGGAACGACACGTAACTAAATACAGGGCTTCCATCCTTCCTTCATTTGAATTGAATATCTTTGAGCATCTCTTGTAGTCTTTGGTCAGACGGCCACAATCCAACTCGGTCATAAGACGTGTGCGTAAACGCACCGAACTTCGCGGTTTCTCGACTCAGCCAATCCACGTTGCGTCTGAAAGTATCTGAATATGCATCAACTTTGGCTTTCAATTTGGAACAAAGTGCTGTGCAAACAACTAATCTGAATCAGGCGCCAAGATGCACGCTTCAGCTGTTAAGAGCGTGCCGCTCCCCGGCAACGTGCAGTCGTTACCTGTGGATCGGTGCACGTGCAGTCATCACTCATGTCTATTTTATCTTCATCTCTGTTTTAGTCTCTTAGAAGTTTGCTGGGAGAGGAGCTGGCGGAGTTTCTGGAGTCAGAGGAGAGGGAGAGGCGGATAGACGCTGTGCGCTCTCGGATACGGTTACTGCGAGATTTACGCATGGACACCCGCGCCAGAGGGATGTGGGCTCGGCTGCTTAACGACCAGCCCGCACCCAGGAGACACAAATCGGGGAACAAGAAGGGGGGGTCCACGTCGCGGAGTGGCTGCTTCGGACACAAGATGGACAGAATAGGAACCATCAGTGGCATGGGCTGCTAGGGCTGGCGCCGCGACGTGACGGTGAGTCTCCATCCACATCCAGATCCACTGTAACCTGGCACACTTGCACATGCGGGCCTACAGATACATGAAGGGATGATTGTGGGAATGACACGAAACATGAAAGAGAGAACGCAGTCTCATTTGTGACAGATAGATCAATAAAGAAGAAGAAAAAGAAGAAGAAGGAGAAGAAGAAGAAGCAGAGAAAAAAAGGCGTTTTCTGCTTCACGGTCAAGGTCCTACATTAGTTTTGTGTGCTAAGGGAGGAAGGAAGGTGGAGAGGAAGAGACAGCTTAAAAGAACATCCAAAGAAAAGAGGTTCAACACAGAGAGTCATGTTTCTTGATGGCTGTCTCTGGACGGTGCGCTTTGCATCCACAGTGAGGCCAGCTGGCTGTATAAGTTGCAGCATTATGTGGTGGTGACCTTGCATGGTTGTGCTCCGCCTGGGCCAGGGGTTGGCTTGATGTAAGGAATCTCGTTAAGTACATCACATCTAATTGTTTTATTCCTGATCATGGGAAACGTTGATACTTGAGATGATGTGAAGTTAGCTCAAGCTAGTGATATCATCAAACCTCAACCTATCAGAGTTCTCCTCTTGGACAGGAACCTTCTTAAGACAGCAGGAAAGCCCATTTAAATTGATGTGAACTGACAAATGGGACGGAGTCCAGTGGGTGTTTAGGAAGTCCGCTCTTGCAAATGTGCACATCATCATGAATGGTTCCATCTGCTTCATCTAGGAAACAAGTAGAAATCATCAGGTTTGAGAAAAAGAGGGAGACTGAGAGATGGAGGAGGCACGTGGAACGCAAACACGCACACACGTTTATGCACACACTTGGGGGGGTGGGGGGCTATTCTCTTTACCATGAGATTGCAAAACAAAAACAAAGGGAGTCTTGCAGTCGATGAATCACTGAGGAAGCTGATGTGACACAGAATTGAACCCGCAGACTCGAGACCTTTTTGTGGTTGTGGCAAACTGCGTGAATCCTAATGGAGGAGTGAGATTTCCCAACCACGTCAGTGTGCTGGGTGTTCTATTAGTTGACAGCCATCTTTCCTCCCATTGAGGCTGCAGTGTTTCACAAATGTGGGAGTCTGTGTTACATGAGTTGTCTGGTGCTCACGAGTCAGATGAGAGGAATGCTGGGATAAATACATACAATGACTAATAACCGGTGAGATCCATCTAACCTTTTTCTCCCCTTTTTCTCTTTTCTCTAGATCTCTGGATGATGGATTTGAATGACAAAAGTTCGGTTTGTTCTCACCTGATGGGGGAAAAAAGAAAACTCAAGAAGTGACAGATTTTCGGTACGACAGTCACCACGACCAGCATAAACAAAGACTGAGATGACAATGCTACAAACCCTCATATAAACACATATATAATAAATATGCAGGTATATATACATGTATGTATACCATACAAAATGGTTAATAGATACAAACACATGCGTATTATAAGATGGCGGACAATGGTGTAAAAACTACGAACCGCAAAGCTGTATATTGTTGCTGCTGCTGCTGTACATTCATGTACTTCATTTTCCCCTGCATAAATGTATTTATGTTAAAAAAAAAAACTATTTATATGTTTATAAAAAAGAGATATTTATAAATATGAGTTTTATTTATGTAACATTTTGCAAATGGATGCAAACTGCAGGTCAATTCTGTTTGTAACCATTTCCTTTTGTCTTCAAATAGTTGTAAATGTTCTCAAAAATGATAAAAAAAAAAAAAAGAACATTCCATGTGCACTTACTTGTATCCTCTCGGGGTTTTATGTTTGAGTGATATTGGTAAATTCTAATAATTGAATTTTGGTTGTGGACACACATCCTCACTTTTTGGTTGGTTGAGTCGGCCTCATTAAGAAAGATTCACACAGTTTTCTGGGCACATGCACCCAAAAGTTTAACAACCTGAGGAACATATCTACTGAAAGAGGAGCGTTCGTGAGCCGCACAATGGCAGAATGAATGGCAACACCTGTATGATTACGGGTCCCTCCAGGGTACAGAACCAAAACTCGTACATGAGAGAAAATAAATGGCTGTACCCTGTTTTCCTGGCAGTGCATGTGCACATGTAGACATTCAAACTTATTAAATGACTGATTCATTTATCATTCCTACATTTGAGCTGCACCTCAGAGAACTGGAGGTGTATGATACCATGATAGCATGCCAAACCTGTACACCAGCTGCTGCAAAACAGCTGTCTCAGAAAGGATTTTGAAGTGAAGTGCTCACTGAGGAAATACACACCAACAGAACGAGGGAAATGGAACATTGCAGCATCACACTACAAACCAAGTCTACGTGTTACATTCAATGTTGCTTGTATATCATACGTAGAAAAGCTGCCAATGGAACAAGTTAAAAATTGACCCTTTAAGGTTTAAATTCCTTACTATTTCACTAAAATGTTGCGCGTGAGTTGATTTTTTTTTTCTCATATTGAGCGTAGTGAGATGCTCTGACTACAAATGAGACAAAGACACCAATCAGTTACATACTGAGAATGAAATTTTACTCCCTAATCACTTTGATTATATTCAGGAAGTGACTGAAGTATCATTATGAAAGACATTCATGATGTGATGTCTGGTGATCTAATACCAGTATCTTTCCAGGTTTTTAGGATTAAATATGAGGGAAAAACCATGGTGGTTGATGTAAGGGGAGATGAGACAATGAGGGGGGTGGGAAGGGTGGTGCAGGTGTTGGTGGGGGTTCTTCAAGCAGTAACTCTCGTGGTCAGAAAATCTGTAAGCAAGCCAAGCCTTTACTTCCACAGTTTCCAGTTTTAACACAAGCTGAAAAGTTGCACAAACTAATGAAAGTGTGTACATATCCACTAGTATCATGCATTTATGATTAAATATTAGGCAGTTTAAATTTACTTACAAGTAATACATGGAGTGTGCAAAAAAAATAGCTGTCAATGACTTGCTCTACAGTTCTCCCACACTAGAGGGCAGCAATAACCTCGGGGGAAGACACCTGTTGCAACAATGGCCCTTATCATTTATGTCTGTAAAATATTGCCACTGAAAAAGTTGATGGGTGTTTTTTTTTAAACCTTCACAGAATAATTTTGGTCACTCGCAAACACGGAAGAACATGTGGAATTAACAGAACACAGTACAAATACAGTATCTGGTGCAGATTTGTTTACCAAACTGCAAGGCTTAGAGGCCGCATTCACACAAAAAAACACAATGGCAATACACACACCTCATACAGCTGATGTGTCCGAATACCTGAAAAGCAGTGGGGAAAATGATATCAGCTGTCAACCTTTAAATCCACAGTGAGGAACAAATACAGTGTCCTTAAGCACTTGTGTATCAGAGCCCCCCTATCGCGGTCTTGTAAAATTTAATTTGATGGTATTGTATAGAATTTTACGACTGGATCGTCACTGTAAGTTCGGGGTTGAAACGTGAAGATTTTCATTCATTTAAAATCAAGGGGAAACACAAATTTTATTGTTTAAAAAACAAAAAAGGGGGAGTCCAGGATCTAGTGCAGTCTACATTTAAGTGTAAATAAGAGGAAGAAAGTTTTCTGAAGAAAAACACACAATTCCTTTTTTTTTTTCTCGTTTTGGCCCTTTGCTGTACAACATGCAAGCATTCAAATCATGTAATGTCGTGGCACCATTCATACTTCGCATATAATTTAGCCGAAGGGTTAGGGTTCACTTGTGAGTGTTGGCCAAGAATTAACAGCCAGACTTATTGTGCACCGTTCTGTGTTTGCCACATGAATCTGAGGAGGGAAACACTCAAAAAACAAAGAGGCTTGGAAGCTGTAGCACAACATTATCTTTGGAATCTTACCAGCATCATTGATGAAACAGTGTAGCATCAGTGTGACACTTCATTTGAATAGAACTATATGATTTGGGTGGAATGGTTGTTCTATGGAGTAAGTGAGGGAGCGATGTAAAACTCAATGCTGCCACTGTGTGGTTTTGAGGGTTAATTACGCAAATGCACTCTTAATATACTAAAGCACCTAGATCCATCTGGATTGGGGCATATTTTCTCTCAGCTGCTGGTGTATTCTTTTTAGTGACCCTGGCCCACCACCTTCACTCGCCACCCTGTTGCCATACCACGGAGAATGCCACAGGATCCAGTGCTCCAATGTTAAATCATTCGAGGAATTTTTGACATTATTCACACTAAAATGACACCAGTGTTTTTCCATCAACTGGAAAATTTGGGCCCTGGCTGCTGTCTTTAGTAGCAGAGTTTACATACATACATGGTACAACAAAGTTACCTGCTGTAAACAAACACTCCTCTTTAATTAAAAGTACTGATTCCAAAATTCATTTGACCGACGGTAAAGTTCTATGACCAAAGGCCTCTGTCCATTTGTTTTCATCATTTATTCATGATTGCTGGTGTAATATGAACATTTTTGATGTGACTCTTGTTTATACTCTTCCGACGTCGCGTTTTAGGGCACGTTTATAAACACGCTCAAATACAGACAGCCACATATAAATCATTCTTCAGTGTAGAGAAAGACAAATATGGATAACTTTGGAGGTCTTGGAAAAACGCCGTGACTGTTGAAGCACAGTGTCGCGGAGTGCTGTGTGCTGAGTAGTGTAGTAAACGTAGTGACGCGCGTGGTCGGCTGCTCCATGTGGTGGACGGCTAATGGCAACTGGCTGCAACCACGTGGTCCACATAAACAGCTGCGTGTGACATGAACGCGCTTTCGTACCGGCCCCGTGATGAATGCTACGTGTAGACTCCGATTTATGAGCAGTAGTATTTGGGCCTGCTTTATGCAAATATGCATGTGACCATAAATGCAACTGGGTGGTTGACTTCAACTCGAAAGCCGGTTAAACGTCAATTGTGACGTATTATTTCACAGCGTTTTTTTTATAGCAACTAATTTATCATCACGTGGTTAACTCCTTGTCTAGCGATTTTTTTTTCATGTGAGTTGTTATTTTTGTTTGTTTGTTTGTGCTTCTAATAAATGCTGATGTCCTGCGCGCGCGCGCGTGTGCCTGTGCGCGCACGGGGCAGAGGCGCGCGCACGGCAGAGGCGCGCGCACGGCGCAAACGTTCGCGCTGTTTGATTGGTGGAAACGGTCATGTGGGAAGACTAGCGTGAACGCGCACAGCAAGAGAGTAAGGAGCGCGTCTTCGTCTTCTGTCTTTCCTGTCCAATGCCCCACCGAGTAGGCTGAGCCACGTGCATGTGTTAGCTATTCCAGCCCTTCTAAGACGTCCAGTTCCCCGTGTTTCCGTGAAACACACGACAGCACAATGGTGAAGTTAGCAAAGGTAAGCCCGAACCTCGTCTGCCTCGCTGTTAAGGCGTGTGCGCCTTTTTTTTTTAAGCGGATAAGGAGCTGCGTGTACGCACGAGGCCTTAACTCCAAATGTTAAGTTGGTGCGTTTTTACTGGACAGATTGACGTCGCGGACACGTGTCTTAAAACTGCACCTTTGCGATATTAAGTTGAATAAAATTTTACTCGGTCGAAAAAAAGTCTGGGTCTAATTCCAGTCGTGTACGCGTTTGTTGGTTCGAAATCGCAGTCTGTGTGCAGGGGCTCGGGGGCAGCCATGTTTGCTCCGCTTATGGCTCGGCCTGCTAATGCTAACCAGCTAACCACTCAAGATGGCATTCGTGCGCGTTCTCGACCCGGGCGCCGGGCTTAATGAATGAATCAAACGCCGAGTCACACGGGCGCGTTGAGTAATGTTAGCTGAAATTAATCATGCGTATATTTTTTTTCAGTTTACGTGCAACATGCCATTTTGTGTAGCGGGCTAACAATATAGCACGGGAGTCAAAATGCTGCGACGCAGTTGATTTGCCTCGACCCGTGCGCATTGAGGATCGGGTTTTGCGGCGTTTCCTCGTCGGTGTCAGACTTCCCCATGCAACCCGTGTTGTTCTCCCCTCAGTTGTAGTTCTATCAGCTCACCGGGCGTCTGCCAGGTTAGCATTAGCTAGCGTGCTAACAACTCGACCTCTTGAGCTCCACGTGGGTTTTGCGCCTCCCTCATTGACACACGAGGTGGAAAACCCAATATCGAACAGAGCCGCGCAGTCCAGACGGCGATCACCAAGCGTGACCCACACCGTTGCATGGGCAGTTAAATGATTGTTTGTATTTGGGTAAAAATATGTTTGTCCCCATATCTTCAAAAATGGTACAAACGCCATATGATTGGTGTCCATCGCCATAAGTAAACGTGTGCTCAACGTCATTGAGAGAGGTTTTACTCCTGATTTATTCTCAAAATGTCTTCTTTCTGACCATCCTTTACATATCTATTATAGGCAGCAAATAAACAAGCGGTTCAAAAGAAAAAGGCTCCTCCACCTCCTAAAGAAGTAGAGGAGGAATCAAGTGAAGAGGAGAGCAGCGATGAGGAGGAAGAGGTGACGTGCATTTAAGTTTGTTATGCTTGTTCTGGAAATGTTTGAAAATGCATCATTGTGTAAGTGTAATGTATTAACTATTTAAGTTCTCTCAATTTGCAGACCCCCCCACCCAAAGTGGTGAAGAAAGCCCCACCAGCTAAGGCCACTCCAGTTAAAAATGGCAATGCTGCAAAAAAAGCAGAAAGTGAAGATGATGATGAAGATGACGATTCTGGTGAGTATTGCATTTTGATCAACTCTTGAGCCAGTCGGGTGCTAATCCAGAACACGCACCTGTCTTTGTTGGTTAACCAGCGCTGGTCTGTCTTATTAAAGCGAATATTGCATTATTTGGACAGGACCACAGTAGTTTTATTGTTCAATTTAACTGAGTTCTTTGAGTTGGAGATGGGAAGTAATGACAATTGGGGGCATCATAAAATACTGGTAAATGCTGGCTTAAAAATGAACAGAAAACCTTAATGTTTAATTTTTAAGCACTCAAATTGGTATGTGGATACCACTCATACATGCAGGGGAGAATGTCCCCATTTGTTAAGCACAGTGAAAAGCATATTTTTGAAACGGGGTGGATCCTAAGTACTGTGTTATGGATTTAGTATTGTGAGAAGAGGTGATTAAAGGTGCATTGTAATGACGTGTGCAGCTGTCACAATTGAATTTGTTTCCAGTTGCATTTAAATCTCTGCTTAACTGGGATTAATAACCGCCCCCCCCCCCCCCCCGCCCCCCCCGCCCCCCCCCCCGCCCGCCGACGCCCCCCCCCCCCCCCCGCTCCCTCCCCCACCCC
>CAAKHG010024355.1:0-10264 GCA_901007715.1 Dactylopterus volitans
GCTTCTTGACTTCAGTGCTGCGTTTGACTTGATATACCATGAGATGCTTTTATTGAAAATGGCTGCATATGGTTTCAGTACTTTGATGCTGAACTGATTACGTAGCTACTTGTCCAACAGAACACAAACTCTATTTTTTGATGGTGATTTTTCTAATATGATGGACAGTATGATGTGATGTTCCACTGAGTTGTTTCCTCTTACTCTATTAAATTTTTACAGATATGTCACTTCTTCTGAGTAAAACCAGTTTATCTATGTTTGCGGATGATTCTACTGCATATATGTCATCAAACAGTGTGGAGGAATTAAATGCTCTCTTACAAAAGGAGACCACACTTTGGATTGGGTAACCGAAATTGAAATGTATACAAAACTAAATGCATTGTTTTGGGATCAAATCACACACTAAGGAAAGATATCCAAATAAACAAAAGTAATGAAGGGACACAAGGGCTGAATTTAGATCCTTAGTCAAATTTTCAGTATGATCATTTGAGGTCAAGAATGGAGCCAGGACATAATGCAAATGTTTATTAAGTCTAGTTAAAGTTATGGGTAACAACACTGGTGTCACAGGTAGAAGAGCACAATAGAGTTGTTTCCAAAGTAATGAGAAAGCGATCTGACAAAACAGATGACACAGATGAGACCTTCAAGGCCCTTAAGGCTATTCCATGGGAGAGAATTAATTCAAGAGTGTTACCACTGGAGTGAGTGGGTTCACAGACAGACTAAATGAACCCCAATGTTTCTGAAAGAGTAATAAAGGCTTTATGTAAAGGGTCTAAGGGCTTATTAAAAAGAGTGTTAGATACACCAATAAGATTTTATCAGACTACATAACTCAAGCAGACATGGAACTTCTAAGTGTGAGTAAGGACCTGGTGGTAGCAAGAGGTTGACTGTGGATTTACAATCCAGGCCTCAATTATTTTAAACTTTGAACAGAGGTAGATGATAAATCAAAATAGGACTTATAAATTAAAGCAACACCTCCACCCTGCTTGGCTGTGTGAGCCACATGGGCGTCTAACTAGGTGGTGAAGCTTGATTTAATTTTGTGAAAACACAAGGTTTAAGTCCTGGTCTCACAAATGCCAAATGTGTCTAATTTATGATCAAGAATTATGCCAATTACTAGTGCTGATTTGGAAGACAGTGATGTGATGTTTATAAAAAAAAAATGGAACTCTTCATCATTTTGTTGAACTTTATCATAACAAAATTATCATGACTTGCATAATTGGTAGAAAATGATTTCCATGTCGAGTGGCAGGGGAGGGAAACGGTTTCAATGTTATAAGCTGCACCATCAGTCTGAGAGTCTGTCTTATCTTCCTGACTGGACTTATTCACTGAAGGAAGGGACCTGCAATAGTAGTAAAGCTAGCAGGCTTTCTAATCACATGCGACCTGCCAAATGCTATGTCCCTAGTGTCAAAGCTGCTATTAATATCTTTCTATTTCACTAGCAGTGCCGACTCCATTCGGAAGAAGGCCGTCTGCTCTCAGCAGGTGGGGGTAGCCCCAGAAAGCAGGCCAGTCATCCACAAAACTATAGCCTACTTGCCGACAATGACGCGTCAGCCAACGGCAAGCCGAGGGTCCTGGCTGTGCAAGCTTTTGTTTCCTCAGACTGTCTGAGGCGAACATCATTAGTGTTGACATGGACTACAATATTACTAGCGGCAGTGTTGGAATGCGGCTGTGCTCCCTGAGTGGTGTCAGCAACCTATGATTAGCCTCTATGTCAGTCGCTGTGGCCCCTGGTATACATTTGACAGTGGCTGGCAATTCTAGCTTTATGTTGCGGGTAATGGAGTGACCTATAACTAACATGCGGGGCCACACCAGCTCGGCCATGGCAGGAGGGAGCCAGCAATACGGGCAATTAAGGCTAGCCAGGATCACCAAACTTGTCCACGGGCGGAAGAGGCAACCACGGACAAGACCACACAACTGTGACTTCCGCATTGATGTGGCGGAGCAGGGACAAACCCAGAGTCCAGAGCTAAAGCTATCTGGGGTGCCCGTACATCTAAGGTGGACCTTGACAGAAGCTGCTCTATGTCATGGACTTGTCTCTCTAATAGAGACCCCCTAACTGTGAAACGGGAGCAGTTAACACAGGCTATTGTAAGAAAGTAAGAAGGCTGAGGTAACTGCAGAGAACGTTTTTGGAAAAGTAGCTACAGCTAAGCTAATCAGACAACAGTTAACTGCCCCAAAAGCAACAGTAAGTTTAGAGAGATTCTATGCGGACTTACCAAGATTATAAAACAATAAAAACAATGATAACTGTAGATTGAGAGTGTTAATGTAGCAAAAAGAGTGAGCGAAATAAAGGAGGAATCGCAGGTGGTGCAGAACAGAAGCGACAGTCGATCTCACAGATCAGTGGGCGTAACAGGAATAAATTAACACGTTCATAGAAACGGTTCATAGATTTGATAAAATGTAATAAAAATGCGTGTTTTTCTGAAACATTTTTATTTAATATATTTAATTTTCATGTACTATGACTGGAGTGATTAGCATGATCCACCAACATTAATTGGCTTATGAGAACCATAAGCATTCCTGTAGATGTAGCAGAGACCTGATGTTGTGCACTGATTAGCCGATGACCAAGTGAATTTTATTTAATGAGTTTTTTAATGAATTTGCACTTTCACTCCTGTATTCAGAGGTCACCCAGATACTGCAAGTGAATATAGCCACTTAAAATAAGGATGTGGACCATCTTTGCACAGATAGGAACTGATGTAATGATTCTACAGCAGAGTTACCATCATATAGAGAGTTAACTCCATTTTCACTGGCAGTAATGATGTATCCTCCTTTTACTCATGAACACAAAAAGAGGCTGACTACCTGAACTAGATTTTACTATTGAAGTGACAATGGCACAAACAGTACATGTATCTGCCAACCTGTGCAATGCACACCATACTGTCATGAGGTGCAACAGTACAGCTGGAAATGAGGCTCACAAAAGTCTGATGGAGAACTTCAAGTTTCACAGCAAATTCAAACAGAAATATTGGTGTTAGGTAACATAATACCACACCTACCAGTTAGTTAGTCAAGTACGAATGGTGTAAGTGATTTATAGTGAAGCAAACCAAAAACTAGAAAGACACTGTGCAGAGTGTCTGCCTCCTCCAAGGTCAATGTAAAACAAAATAGTCACCAAGTCAAACCCAAAATTTGAGTGTTTTTTTTCCTTGGATAATGTGCCACCCCTTCACCTGGTTCAATGAAGACAAACTGACTGACTGGGAAAACGTCCAGTGGAGGAATGATTCATGTCCTACAGACACGCTGTACACAGCAGACTGCTCTATCAGCTTTGTTACTTATGGTTGGTTTGGTTGGTTTATTGTTTGCACTTGTAAAAAAAGGAACATTACACAAAGGAGAAAAAAAAGTAACAAAAAGATGTGCAGGAGAGCCCATAAACACCCGAAGGGCTTACAAGCGACCACCCCTCCTAAGGCCAAAAAAAAGAAATAAATAAAACAACAATAATTTATAAAACCATATGTGACTGTTAAGGGTATGACTGATTCCTCAGTGGAAGCATTTGTTGTGAATCACAGCTGAGTTAACATTTTAACTCCTGCTTTCGTCTGTGTTCCTTTGAAATCTGTCATTTATTCTACTTTCCTTCTGTTGTCTGTGACAGCCTAAGCATGTTCAGTCAGCAGTCAAGTTTACTTCTAAACGTAGAACTTTCATTTCTTCTGTCATTTGTCCAATGCTGTGAACAGGCCTGTTTGGCGTTTAACATGCCTGTTGCTAACATTTTGAGAACAACAGCATCAGTCAGATAAAAAGAGCATTTTGAATGTCATATCAGTTTATTATTATAATGCCAGGATTTATCTCTGGCACTTAAGAAGCAGATTTAATATTTAAAATATTTCTGATATGATTCAGTAATTATGCATACACCACAAGAAGAATATTTCTGCTGTGTCGGTTTTTCATTTGGAAGCTAGCCAAATTTACTGTTTTTATATCTAAGACAGTCTGTCAGTTTTTTGTCTGCTATTACTGCCTATACAGGCGGTCCCACAGATCCTCCCACCTCTATTTCCTTCCATCTTGCCCTGTACTGTGGGTAACAAAGACACACCAAAGATGTTATCTGAGCAGCATAGTAGTAATCTTTTAAATTGGGCAGTGCCATTCCCCCTTTATCTTTTGATAGTTGCATTACTGTGTATTTTATTCTTGGTTTCTTTCCCATCCAGATAAAGCGAGAAATTAATTTCTGCCATTCAATGAATTGTTGATCACTAATTTCAATTGGCAATGATATGAAAAGGTATAAGAGGCGGGGTAAAATTACCTAAAATTGCCTTATTTATCTTTGATCTCTGAAATATGTTCATATCGGACTCAACCTGAAATAAGTATGGCAGCCCCTCTCCAATGTCCTGATTTATAGGATGAGTAACATACATATTTGAAGGCTCCTCTTCTTAGTTTTGTATGTTTGGTTTCAGTTAAATGCATTTCCTGCAGCAAAGCTACCTGTGCTTCCTCCCTTCTCAGTTTTGTCAATATCTTGTCTCTCTTAATTGGGTTGAGAATTCCATTCACATTGAAGGAGACCACTTTCAAAATATTACTTGCCAGTACCATTACTTAGAATTGTTTCCCAGTCTTTCAGTGGGGTTTGTGTGACATCTCTAATGCTGCCCTGAACTGCAGCGAACAAATATTGAACTGAGTAACAGCCAGTGTGTTTTACAACTCAACCGTAAATGTTCGTTAGGACTTCCTAAGGTGGGGTTAAAAGAAAAACCCTGTATTAGGTGCTTCAGTGCTGTCTTAAAGAGGGAAAGCCTCTCTTCCGTGAGAGGGCCCTCATTTGTAATGGTTTCAGGTAGGAAGCACGTGTGTGGGGTGGGGGAAGGGCAGGAGAGGATGATAGCTGGCTGAAGCGCAGGCAGGTGGGTGCGGCTGGCTGTGAAACGACAGTAGAGTAAATAAGGATGTTTAACCAACAAAAACTAAATAAAGAATACAATACAAACTCAAAACCCTGACATACTGAGCCACAAAGTCAGCAACTGGGATGCATGACCATTTGTTTGAACTGTATGGACAGCCTTTCTTGATATCCTGACAGTATGACATCACATAGTCAGCCACCACCACTTTGCTCCATATATCGAAGCTGACTACTGGTGTGTTGTCAGTATTTGTCTTTGTATCTTGGGGCATATTCACGCCAGGGAAGTACTTCAGTTCACTTTCTTTGGCCAGGAACAAAATACCATTTCTTTTTTGGTTTGGTGCGGTTCCTTTTCACATTGCAATTTTTGCAGGAGTCCTAGAATTTGGCAACAAACCGAAATGTGTTCAAAGGTCATTCAATCCTTGGGGAAAAAGGGCAGGATGACACGGTTAAGAAAAACAAGTAAACAATCATGGAGCTCTAGCGTGCTGCACCCGTTGTGCTGATAATGATTTGTTTCATATAGTTACAAACGGTTGCAGAAAATTTGGAGCATCAGGTTTTTTTTTTACCTTCACGCAACATTGATTTGATCTTACCTGTCAAACTCCTCCTTTCTCATCCTGGTGTATGATTTTTAGAACTGGATTGAACCGAGGTGTGGTGGCTTTCACATCACAGCAAACCACACCAGGGGTCGTTTGGAAGCAAACCCAGGCCACCTCTCCGGCTGGGTCTCAGTCCAGCTGTTTGGTCTGCTCCAGATTTTGATGATTAGTATTCACACCAGCCTGAAAGGTACACATCAGGGATTTGTTTGGTTTAGTTCAAACCAAACCAGGCAGGTGTTAATAGGTGTTAAGGAAATATTAGTAATTAATATTATTTTCTTATATCCTACAATATAATATTGAGAGGAGGAGAATGTTGACATTATTTCATGCCATTTCAGATTGAATCTATGAATACACCATATTTATGAGTAAGCTGACCTTGTATTTGATTTAGCTTCATGTGGTTGCAGCTTTCCTCCTTGTATGTAATGATGCACTTTCACTAGACTTTCACAAACACTGTTTACATGGAAGAGACTTTACTCGTTTTATGACTGTAGCAAGAGTCTGGAGTTTGACCTGAGTTCTCTCTGTCACTGTCATGAGCGAAAGCAGCGTGGGTCTGTTGTCATATCGCTAATTTATTTGTTTAATATTGTGTATTATGCATCACTAGATACCACAGCTGGAGTCCAGAGCCTATTACAACTTGTACAGCATTTCTTCAATACTTTCTTTAATTCAAATATATTTAATTAAATATTTTGTTGAGAACATGATACTGGATGATAATAAATTTTGCCATGTTCCAGGCTGTGTTTGTAGCTGGGCCACAAAGGCCCAAACCTATCAGTGTCCAATAAGACAGCAGTTATGGGTCTGGTGTAGACTGTTGATTACAAACTAACAATTGCCAGCTATTTCAGAGGTAGATGCTGTATTATCAGTTGTAGCTTAACTGCAGAGAAAATAACAGCACCACAGGCTTTTCTCATTGTTTTTGCTAGACACCTGGCAAGTATTTTTTTGAATGTGCTTGCTTTTTTCCAAAAAGTAATCAAGGTTGACTTCCCAGATGGTTATGTCGACCGGTGCACAGGTTAATCAATTATATCAATTACAGCCTCTCCCCTTTTATTTCTTTCATTGTTTGAATGAAGAAAAAAAAAATCACATCTAAAGAACACCAAGACCTCTGAAAACTAGCTAAAATCAGCCAGAATAAATGCATTTACATCTTTTGTCTATTAAAAACAGTAATTTCAAAACAGCAGTCTCTTTTGTTCTATGTCAATTTCTGCATCCTGTTTGCTTTCTCCTCCCTTGCTGATCCAGTATGCACAGTCTGAGCATACTGGAACAGGAGTTTGTTTGACTGGAACAGTCAAACAAACTCTCACAGCAGAGAACCCAAAAAGATTGCTTTGACTTATACACGCAGAGACTGTACGTCCCCACCACCACCTCTGACTCTGCTAGTCGTGCCCCAGCATGCTGATACCTTTAACCTTGAACCCTGGGAGGTACTTCAGACCTCGTTTGAGGTAGCATCGTTCAACATACAGATCCTCATGGGTTCATGCGCGCACGCACGCACACACGCACACACGCACACACGCACACGCGCACACAAACAAAAAAAAGAGCTTACCGGAGTATTTGTAAATCCAATCCGAGAAGGAAATCTCTCTCCCTCCCGTGATCGTATCTGTTAACATCTCTGCCTCACTTTTTAGAACTTTATAAGATATTCGCCCTTTACTCTTGTTCTTCTCATTTTTGTCCTGTGAGATGCAGCAGTCAACTTCAGAAGCTCAAAGCATGTTAATAGCTTTAGATCTGTTTGCCCTGAAGGTCCCAGTGTGAGTGTATGTGAGAGAGACAGTGTGTGTGGATTGGGAAAATGGGTGCACAATAAAGGGGGAGGAACCACTCAGTAACAGAGGTCTCTTTACCTCCCCCTCTCTTTATTTAATCTCCTTCTATTTTGTTGCATACATGATGTTTTTCATGTAAGAACATGACAGTTATTCTGATTTTGTACTAAACATGGGGAATGTGCATCATTGATCCAACAAAATCCTATTACATTACTGGCTTTTCATCACCTCTTAAAAATATTTACAAACAGTCGGTGCAGATAAAGACAGGTATATCCTTCCATAGAAGATTACAAGAGATGAAAGAGAACATAAAAAGAGGTTCAATTAAACATGATATAATTTTAGTAGTAACAGTTTTCATCTCTTAACTTCCCATGTTTATCTTCAATATATTTACACATAATCTAATGTTGGCAGCGGCCAACACTCACATCCTTCTGTTTCTGTCTTCTCTGCTGCGTCCCATTCTTAAAGTTGTTGTATTCTTCCAATAGATTGCAATGTCTGTAAATCAGCAATTAGTGTGTCTTCCTTCTGTTGGTAGTTTATTGAGTTGCAAACGCAGCTGAGTAGATACTATAAGTAAGCAATTTTAAAGCCTTGGTCCTGCTACATCACTGCTGTGCGCACTGAATGCTTCTTAGAAATTATAGGAAATCCCAAACTGAATATACACTACACATGCAAACACGAAACTGGTACTAACTAACTACTACTACTACCTAACTTGGCATGTATTGTTATGCTGGACAGACTGTGACACTGCTGACACAGCTGATGAAAAATGTCAGTGTTTTTTTTTTTTTTTTTGCATAGCTGGCTGAGTAGCTCTACCATCAAACTGAAACGGTGACTTAATTTCAGCATGTTAAATTAGCATTACCTATTTGTTCTGTTATATATGTTCAAATCCCGTATGTGGGGAATGAAAAAAGCACAACCGTGAAAATAGCTTCTTTTGAAATCCATAGCTTGCTTAGTGCTTTTTAGTATTAATGAATGGTTGGATGAGAAAAACATAATACCAAAACCTTTTAAGTCCACATAATCAAAAATGAAAACCAAAGCGACCCATTTTGCACCAATATTGTTTGATGGTTGTTTTTGCTCCAGCACTTTTGAAAATGTTTGCATATTTCCATGGGAAATAAAAGCATAAAATTTAATGTTATGCTGATTGCTCAATGTGTAGTTGACTAATCAGATTGTACGGTGAGTGCTTGTTGTGTGATAAAGCTTTGAGAGCTGTGCTTATTAATGCTGCTATGGTTATGGTTTGTTGCAGGTGAATTTACAGTTATTATGAGCCAAACCAGGGATGCATTACATGGTTATAAAGCACAAATGTCGGACAATCAGAAAAGAGTCTTCACCCAGATCATTGTATGAACTCAAATAAGGATATGTTTTTCAGATGTGATGAATTACCCAACAACTGTTGTCAGGTTACCCATAAGAGTTTGTGTCACACCGTATCCATTAGGGATAGTGCTTGGGAGTTGGTCCAATTAAGCAATCATGTGACAAAGATATCCCGCCCACACTGATGGGATGTCTAGCTGCATAAAACAATAATGTTGGCATCACTTTGTAAGATGTTTGTCATGGTGTTTCAACTACTCTGACAAACATAATACCACAGCACTCACATGAGTATAGATGAATAGATAAAACTTTGTTGTCTCCCCCAAAGTGGTGGCCGAAATTCCTCTTTGACAGGGCTCAACAGGCACATACACGTAACATAAAAAAAACATACAGTTGAAATACATAATAAATGACACATCCAAAAACACTAACAGACCACAGTTCTTATTTTATAGTGTTCAGAGTGGTTATGGCAGACGTAAGGAAAGATTTCTTGCAAATGTTCTTGCAGACCAGCAGTACTTTATAACGTCTACCTGACGGCAGCAACGCAAAGGAGTGGTGGAGTGGGTGTGAGGGGTCCTCAGTGATCAGGGTGGCTGTCCTCATCACTTAACAGCTGTACAGTTCAGTTAGGGGGATTTGGGGTGAATCAGTTATTTTGCTGGCCTGATTAACAATGCTGGAGAGTTTTGTTCTATGTTTAGTGAGGAAGTTGTACCAGGATGAAATATTAATGGAGAGAATGGATTCAATGATTTACCTGTAAACCATTGTTTCATTATTGCTGCTGACATTGAAAGTCCTGAGTTTCCTCAGCAGGTGGAGGTGCTGTTGTGCTTTTTCGTACACAGAGTCAGTGTGCTGTGTGAAGGACAGGTGTCCACCTCTCTCCCCAGATATTTAAAAGCCTCGACCTGCTCCACCAGCTGACCCTGGATACTGAGAGGCTGGAACAGGGGTGATGGACTTGATGGTCCTAAATGCTTATTGCCTGCAGCTTTGGCTAAGCAGTTATTCCTGTTGTGCTCACAGCTCTATGTCTCACACAGTGCACCATTTATATTGTGCTTTAATATTATTTTTATTGGTTATCAAAATTCGTAAAATAAAAATATTAAGACATGAATGATTACTATAAAAGAATAATGGGATTTAATTGAACATAAAATCCACGTCCCTGGCACCAGATAACCAATGTTACAAATCAGTCTCAAGAAAGTTATTCCATTAACACATAACTTGATTAATAATTAAGTCAATAACTATAATAAAATCACTTTATCAACAGTAGCACAGGGCGACACGATGGTGCGGTGGTTAGCACTGTTGCCTCATAGCAAGAAGGTCGCAGGTTCGATTCCTGGGATCTTTCTATGTGGAGTTTGCATGCTTTTCCCGTGTCTGCGTGGGTTCTCTCCGGGTACTCCAGCTTCCTCCCCGTGTCTACGTGGGTTCTCTCTGGGTACTCCGGCTTCCTCCCC
>CAAKHG010024377.1:32859-49658 GCA_901007715.1 Dactylopterus volitans
TTTTCTCCAAGATGACCAATAAATGGCCAGACTCAAGAAACAGATGTAGCACTGAGCTAATCAGAAATGAACTTCAGATGTGTGCGGTGTGACTTGTCCCGTAAGGACGACTCACTGGCTGTGCAGAAGGACAAAGGACTGCGCTTCCCAGTAAACACCAGCGAGAAGTATCCATGAAAACTAGAATTTCTCCTCTACTTTTGCGGCTGAAGTGTACGTTTTTATAGGTAATAATGGTGATTTATTTGGTAATTTATTTAGGTAATTTTTATTTACATGAGCTTATATAATCATGTACATTTATGAAAGCCGTAGACTAAGGAGAATATTCAGATTTTTTTTTTTTTTTTTATTACCAATGGAACAAGAATGTGAATATGCACTATATCTTCATGATACCATATCTGTGACACTGTGGACCGGACAAATGGTAGGTAGTATGCCGCCGTCTGTCGCATGTTTGGTACTGTGTGTGCGTGTGTGTGTGTGTGTGTGTGTGTGTGTGTGTGTGTGTGTGTGTGTGTGTGTGTGTGTGTGTGTGTGTGTGCACTGTCACAGGGGGGAATCGGACGCGTTTCCTGGTGCAGAGTCTCCCTGAGTCCCAGCGTAGTGACTGACTGGGAAAATAACGATAATGCCGGAGCAACGAGGTCAGCCAGCCGGAGGACGGCCGCTCTCTCCCTCTCTCAGCCTCGACTGACCCAGATTGCAGTAATGACCAAAGCAGATTCTGCCCCCCCCCCCCCCCCATCACCACCACCGACCCCCCCTCACCGCCACACACTCCTCCTCATCACTGTCACCGAACGCCGCTGTCCATGAGTAAGCAGCGTCCACACATGCTGCTTTCGCAACATGTGGAGAAAAGAATGTGCCCCCCCCCCCTCGCGCGGCGCTGGCATACACGCTGGCGTACGCGCACAACAGAGACAGATTTCATAGCATGTTTATTATCACTTGTCCGACCTGCTGGCTGTTTTCCTCAATGCGGTAAACAAAAAGACTGCGCAGGAAGGAAGGCAGACGAAAGGAGGATCACGTCGAGGGAAGGATGTGAAGGACAAGGAGGGCAGGATGGAGGTCAAGAAAGGATACTAGAGGGAAGTCTGTAAAAGGTATTTATACCCCTCTGCCGAGCCGGCCGACGGACAGACGAGGGGGCACAGCAACGACATCCAATGAGGAGGCGGCGCCATGAGGCCAGACAGAACGCAATCAGAAGTGAGGGGGGAGAAAGAAAGAAAAAAGGGAAATCCAAGGCTGAAATTTATAGCTCAAGACACTTTAATGATCTGAGCCAAAGCCAGACGGCATGTAACAGATGTCGGTAGCAGGAGCAGGTAAAGGGGCAGGTATCTGACCGCCGCGCCGTCGTCATGCAGATAAAAATCACCGTCAAATGCAGAAAATAATTTGCCGCCTCGCGCCGCCCGCCTGCGTCTGCTTGGAATCCCGCTTGCGGGCCTGCGTTCAGTGCCCATCCTCAACCGGGAACCGGCGATCGCCGAGCGGAGGTTTTCGGCTGCAGAATCCCCAAACGCGTTTTTTTTTTGTTTTTTTTTTACGCGAAAGGGCGTTCCTGGATCACATGTGCGGCGCACGCATGCGCCTCGGCTTCTCAGGCCTGAACGTTGTCAGAAATTACGAGCTGAAATTAGAATTTATTTATGTCAGTAGATTAGGCAACTGACATGTAGACACTGTCTGACAATGCCAATGTTAAGACCCTCACTCACAGCCCATTAGAGACATCTGCACCCGAGGAGAAGCCTATATGTTTAAAACTCGCAACTTACTCGTACTAATGACAGATATAATTATAGTATTAGACATGTCTTCATGAAACGCTTCCTAAGACACACGGACTTAAGAAAACTGTAATCTGCAGAGCTATGTCAAACTGCAACATAATACCGGTAAATCTAACCCAGATTACCAGTAAAAATCGGCTCTAAGAAGAAATCCAAAACAGCAATTATTGAGAAAGAAATTACATGTCTCCGACGGAATACGTGTGTGTAAAGGACAATATTGTTAATTGTGTATTCGTTGCACGAAAACGGCGTGTCAGGTGTTTGTTGGTCACTGCTGAAGACATGATGAACATGATAAAACTCATGTTTTTTAATAGCGATTTTGTTAATTTGTTGAGAAGTGTATGTTTTTTTTTGACAAAATTACGTTTCATCTCCGTTTATTTTTTATTTTGGATGACAATTATTATGTTTGAGCGTTTTATGCTTGTTTTTACGTGGACCCCAGGAAGCGTAGTTGTGGCTGGGATAATAACTGGGATCCTTAATAAACGGGGATCCTTAATGAATTAAACCAAACCCGTGTGCCACTCGTGCCGGTTTAAACTGGACCGAGCGACCTTGACACCCTGCCACCTCGGCGCGTGTTTTTACAACATGAACCGCTCTGGCACCGCAGAAAGTCGCCGCCTATTGTGATTCTGCACCACGTCCACTGCCGGCTCAACGGGTGGAACCGCACAGCAGACCCGCGTCCGTCCGCAGGCGTTCCAGACAGAGCCGGGCGGCGTAACGGCGGCTCGATATTCCCGCTGCGTAGTTCTTCCACGTTGGTTATCAAAAACAACATTTGGGTTGCAGGGGCTTCGGGGTTTGTGGGCGCTAACAAGCGCGAGTAATTATCTCCCACTTGAGAAGCTGGTTATCAAAGCCGATTCCCTTTGACGTTCCTTTTTTTTTCCCTTTCTCGTTATTTAAAAAGAAAATAAACAGCAGCATTGTCAATAACCCGCACACAAGCAATGGTGAGTCCAAGCCCGCTTTCAAGACCACGTATTTCTTTCTTTGTCTCTTTTAATATTTAAAAGTGAAATTTCAGTCGGTGAGATTCGGGGTTGTCGGTCATAAGGCCGAGCCATTCCATTGTTATTTCATCGAGGTGTGTCGTTATTTTGAGGGGAAATGGAAACGCTCATTCGCGTTTCACCACTCAATATGACCCCAGCCCTTGTTATTCTAGACGGAGCAGCATTGCTTGATGCTCCGAGACGAGACCGAGTCGATGAAAAGGGCTCAGACTTGAGAACTACGACGCTACCGCACAGTCAGTGTTCCTCCCACATTATAGAGATGGTGGTGGTCGGCTGCAGTCGGAACGTTGGCTGCCTCAGACTACATTTCGGGGCGCTCGCGCTGAATAACCCTCGATTCTTTTTGTTCTTCTTTTTTTTTTTTTTTTTTGTACATGTGTCAAAACAAACTGTAAGGGTGCACTGTGGCCGCGCATGATCGAGTTGTCAAATTCTGACACTTTGCCACACCCCCCACCCTCCGTCCTCGCGTCCTCAAGTGACTCGCAAAGCAGCCTTTGACATCTGCATGGGACGCGGCAGGCTTTCCAGTCACGCCAATGTGAAACCGTCCTCGTTATTGCTGGACGAACATGGCTTACGTGCGTGCGCGTGCGTGCGTGCGTGCGTGCGTGCGACTCTGCATTGAGAGGCAGGTGCTCTCCACCCATTTGCAACCGCGGCTTCCTCATTGTGTGTCAGCGGGGATCGTGAGTTCACCGTGAGCGCCAAAAATCATCACAGCGAATATTACGAATATTAAGTGCTACAATCGGGGCGATCTGCTCAGGTCTGGGCAGACAAAATAAGTGGTGGAGAATGCGTGTCTGGATCACTCGCCAGCACGCTGGAGCGAGACCACGCTGGCGTGATGGATTTTACTGACTTAGCGCAAAGTTCGCCTCTTAACTTTGTCGCAGTAAAGATATATGGCCGTGTCTGCGCGGCCTTCAAAACATTTTCTTTGTTTACAGACTCGTATTCCCTCTGGAGCGGGTTTTTGTTTTTTTGGGGGGTTTTTTTTGTGAGGCTTTGGCGACGGCGAAATGGATGAAGGCCAAAGAGGAGAGAAGGAGATTCTGTTTCAAATGTATCTCCATTAGGGTGGACGTGACCTGCGCGGAGCGCCGAGGGTGGGGAGGGTCAAACTATCACCTCCCTGCCCCTGAGTGCTCCCACAGCTGCCACCTCCATCCCAAATAATTACTGTCAAAAGGCTGCTGCTACATACCACACACACACACACACACACACACACCCTCCCTCTCTCTCTCTCTCTTCCACACACACATCAAACGCAAGCCCAGACCGGCGAACCAGTTGGTGACCGAGACAAGTCGGGATTTCATAGAAACGGCCACATGCGCTTTCAAACGCCGACTCCCAGCAGCCATCTTCTTCAGTAGTCTGGGGGAGTTTTTGAGGGCGGCCAGGAGTCACCGAGGAACACTTCATGTGGCACTTGTGAGGGGGACAAGATTAAAGCAAACATGCTGTGTGGCATTTTGTGTTGGCACAGGGCACTTAACCTACTTCCATGAAAGCATTAAGACCCAGCCATGCTAAGAATGCGCGCCAAGGGCAAGGACCACATGAAACAGTTGATTTAATGGCTCCGTTTGATGAAATCCGGCACTTCTCCCGGCACAATAACGTAATGTCAACCGTGTTTTCATGGACGGAGACGACAAGGTGTTATAACACTTGACTGATGAGCAGGGGCCAATCGTAATGACCCATAAACTTAGCGTGTGGCGCGGTAATCAGCTTAGAAGTTCGCGACAGCTCCTGAGAGTTAGATGGCGAGCCCGCGCGGTAAAACCACGATGCATTATGAAATAAAGAGCTCAAGGCAGCGGCTAACAGAGTAATGTTATTGGGTTATCCCATAACTGGCTCAGCCAAATCCGCCCGCTGCACTTTGCTTAATGTACAACAGCTGGTGGCAGCTGGGGCCTGTGGCAGCCATGATGGATGTGATGTCACACGGCAGCTCCCCGCCCACCCTGACCTCCGATGATTCCTCATCTGCTGCAGGCACCGGCAGAGCGGCGAGTTTGGCAGGATGAGCGGTGAGTGATTGTAGCATGCAGATCGTCCCACAATTTATCCCAGAGAAGATGAGGTGTGGAAAGGACGTGAGGACCCGTACAGTCATATTCCAAAAGCGGGTTAGTTACCACAAAAGCCCCCATGTTAGAGCAGCCGAAGAAACAGAGGCCCCACCATTAAACAAGGAAATATTTCACCTCAAAATAACAGTTTCGCAATAATTGTGATGAAACCTTTTCTCCATCACAAGCCAGTGGCAGATCTGTCGTCAGCAGCTCTGGAGGCCCGGCGAGCGCACGTGTGTCTTGAGCTGTCTTCTGCGAGCAGCTCTTCACACTTGACAGCACTGCAAGCATGCAAGCATGCAACCAAGCAAGCAAGCAAGCAAGCGCTGAAACTTCGGCGCAAACATCGTGACAGAGGCGAAAAAAGAAAGAAAAAAAAAAACCCAAAGAGGATGCTGAGGGGGGTGGGGGGGCGTGAAACTGAGAGGAAAGAGAGAGGAAAGAGAGAGGTGAGATCCTTTACCACCGCTGAACACTCGGCAAGTGCAACTGCTAGCTGCTAGCTGCTAGCTGCTGGCGTCTGCTGTGCGTCTAAATATCTTTTTACATCTCATGTTAAAGCATGTTTCTTTCCTTCTCTGTCCCAGTCTTGTCTCAAAACCTGTTATTTCCCCTCAAACAATGTTCTTCGGCACTACTTCTCATCGCTGCTTGTTTACAGCCGCGCGTGCTCATTATAACTCAACCAGTGGTGGATTTTTACGTAACTCACCCGTTTCAGCTGTGCTAAGGCCTCGATACCTTGGCCTGGTCGCCAGCGTGAGGCGGCGGCACCTGGAACATGATTTTTGACTCCATTTTGCCGCAGTTGGAGGACGCGGCGATGCTTCTCCAAGATATGCAGAGGGCACGGGACCCGATGGTTGCTGAGTGTCTGCAGCGCGTCAGGTGATTGGTGAAGCCTTTAAATTGGTACCAGCTGATATCTCCTGATGACGGTTGTTGACATGCCTTTTCTTAATGAGCTTATGAAGCTCTGAGACCCGGTAAACAGAGTCTGAGACTGCAGGACTCAAGGATGCCACCGTCGCTTTTTAAATCATTATCGTTGATCCGTCAATGGCATAAAAAGCAACTGTGTATTCATGTTTTTTTTTCCTACGGCACATCTACGACTGTAATTACATCTTTTCCATTTAAAAATCACCAAGAGCTGTTATCGTTAAAAGGGTTCCCACACTTTTACATGCCACTCTGTAAAATCTATGATGCATACTGTATATACATTTCGTCCCTCCCCTTTTCTTCCCTCTAACACTCCCAATTAGTCTCCCGGTTGGTATGCAACAGAGCAGGAGTTAAACCAGGATCGTGCTGACTTCAAATCTCACTGTCAATATGCTCGGCTATGTGTTTGGACTGTTAAACCAGCTTCTGCCGCGGGCTCGAGGCGGTCTAAAGTTCTGGAGCGGTGTTACAATATGCATTGCGCCCGTGTGTAATATCTTTGTTTCCCGGGGGGGGCGAAAGTGTTTGCTTACTCACACGCCACAGACGAGCTGCCAGACCCGGGGTTCTTCAGGTTGAAACTCCTCCATTGATGAGAACGCCATACAAAATGAATTCCCCACTGTTGTCATGGCACTGTCATGGCAACCACTTAGATCCCTGTCACCGATGCCACTGCTCAGTTGACAGAGAAATGAGCGCGAGACGGGGAGTGAGCGAAAAGCAATTTAAGGGTAGGAGTGGGTCTTAAGGACAGAAGATGTGGAGTCAGAAATGACAGGGAGATTCGCCGTGATTGAAAAGGATGGGAGTAAATATTTCATGTGATTTGACCATTAAAATGTTTTTAATAATGGAGGCAGGCAGTGAGATCTGGCTGAAAATAGTGACTGGTGACTTTACACAGATCCAGTTCTGTTAACAGGCCTCGCTCTCTTTTTCTTGCTCTCTCTCTTTTTCTGTCTCTCTCTCTCTCTCCTGCAGGAATACTGGCAGAGAACGAGGATGCACAGCAGGTACATGGTTTATTAATGGTTATGACTCTATTTTGGGACTCCGTGTGAGGCACGTTTGCCTGAGAAGGCAGAAAATATACAGGTCGCATACTTGATCTTTACATGGCTGAAGGCATATGGGTCAGCCCGCCCCCCCCACACACACACACACACACCCTCACTCACCCACCCGCCCTCCCCACCATCCCCCAGCCCCTCCGATCTGTGCCATGACATAGAGACACACAAAAGAGACGGCATTTCCGCCATCACACAGCCTCTCCTTGAGTTTTCCTAATCTTACTCGCGCAGTCTCTCACAATCACAGATACGTTCATTCCTCCCTCCACTATCTGTTTGCTTTTTTTAGGTCTATTTTTTTGCTTCCCTCTCTCTCACACACACACACTCCCCCACACACACACACACACACACAATGTGGGCACACATGCATATTTCACCGTGCCCTGGCACATACCCTCCCTTCAGACTCGGAGCTACAAGATTAATCCATTTGCACAGAAGCGGAGGGGAGAGAGAGGGAGATAGAAGAGTAAGTGAGGAAGAATCATGCGCTGTAATTTTGACAGATTCCACCGCATCATGAGGCAGTTACAGTCAGGAACCGCGGTCAACGGCAGGAAGAGTCGGGGACCGTCGAGTGGCGCCGCTGCCGCCGCCGCCGCCGCCGCACGTCCTACTCGCTCGCGCGTGCTCCTTATAAACAATTACATTATTAAAACCCGCCCCCTGGCACCCGCTGAAACCAAAATATTGCCACTTGCTCGCGCGTGCGAGAGCGGCGCGCGGCCGCCGCTCTTGACGTACCGGTGGATGACAAGTGAGATGCAGTGATGCAAGCTGATGAAAAAGTGATAATGAATCTGCAAGGGGATGTGGTTGTTAGCTGCAGGCGGCATGTTACGGGGTGATGAGGACTGTCTATATGAAGATGCATCTGCGCCACTACGGGAGCGGCTGGCGCGGCGTGTGTGTGTGTGTGTGTGTGTGTGCGCGGTGCGTGAGCGAGACAGTGGCGCTAACGCCGCCGAGAGTGCATCAGCTAAGCATGTGTGAGGAAAAAATAAAATACCGCGGCGTTTGTTTGCCGACCTCAACAGTATCGCGGAGGCGGGCCGTCAAACATGCAAGCCTGTTTGAAATCCAGCAAACTCGCTGACTGGGTTTCATCACCGCCGTGTCATCACCATCTCCGCGTCTGCCGGAGAGGCCCTGGCCGAGGCAAAGAGTGTCTTTCCATTACGGGTGCTCCCCTCTCATCCGTTATCCTCATCTGAAGGGTGCACCTTGCTATTGATTTCCTCCACCCGCCAAAAGCTCGGCGAACAGCTGCATGGACGGACCCCCGGCATTACTCAACCCTGGACACTTAGCAGATATCAATAATCAGCCGTTTCGCTCTTCTCTATTTAGAATAACAAGGCCATACATCAGGCCCCAACACTCACGAGCGTGTTGCCAAACCGCTCGAGGCTCCAAACTCCTTCAGCCCTTATATGGTGATTCGGCCCGCGGTCGGAGGGTGGAAGAAGAAGACGGGCCTATAGGTTGACATTAGAAATATGCCGAGCGCCGAGAGCCGCTGTTTATCTGTGTTTGGGTTCAGCAGCTCCGAATGCCGAGACATTCCGCTCGTTAAGCTTTATTCCTCCCGAAAGTCGAGTCATTACTGCCCAGAAAAAGGCCACTTGTTATTCCGTGACGCAGCACTTTGGGAACACACACACGTGTGACATGCCCATCGATCAAGCGAGGGGCCGCGTTCTTGGGCGACCTTGAGTGCGTCTGCGCGAGTGTATCTGACCAAGGTTTGAGGCGTTTGATGATAGCAGGAGCTGAGATAAAGCCGGTCAAAGCACTCCGCCGCCGCCGTCGTTAATTACTCCGCGCCGCCGTGACTTTGAGGAGACTCGGGTCACTCGGCCCATTAGGAGGGGGCAACTTGCCTCCGCCCAAGCAACTTCCCTATGTCCCGGCCGTAAATCTCCCGACAAGACTCCTCTGAACGAGCTGCAGGGAGCATAAACACAGAAATGAGACGCAACCTCGCGAGCAGTTTGTTCCCTGCAAAACGGGGGTAAAAACATTTCATCAATCTTGGAAAACCAGCATTTACGTAACGGCCTCCAGGGACAGTGACCAATCCACGCCGGGGCTTCCTCCGCCATTCGCCGGTTGAGAAACCAGATCTGCGATGAATTCTTTTCAAGCATGCGGCGCATCTGAATGCACATAAGCTAAACAGTTGTGGGAAGATTATGCTTTTTGCTCACACATGACTAGTCAACACTACTTGGGTGGTAAACAGAAACCAGGATGCCTCCAGTCCCAAATCTGGCCTCTCGCGCATTCATATGCAGATATCTGTGTTCAGATGTTATCTTTTCATTGACGTGTTTTTTTTTTTTTTTCCTGGTTCATACTCGGCTGGGCCACGAGAGCGTGGTGGTTTTTGGTTGCAATTTTGGGGAGAAAATCTGACACCTCGGAATGTCTCAGGAAACGGAGCCTTTCGGGCAAATTCCTCAGCGCGGGTAAGAAGAAACTGCCCCGTAACCACGTCAACATCCATCATACGTTGCAGTGGGAAAAAAATGGTGACACCAAATAGCCTTGATCGCTGAGCAGTCTTTGCTTACCAGCGAGAAACCACCAACTACCGCCCGAGGGCACGCCGCACCAGCGGGCGGCAGAAATCAGGCCACAATAGCCGGCGATCAAATTGCTCACCTTCATTGTGGTCATCTCCCAGTGACACGGGTTATGTGCTTATGTTACACATCTATAGGCTTAAATCCTCCAATGACATCAATAAAGAACTGACAATCTCATCAAATTATGGCTTTCTATATATACATATATCAAAAATAATCGGGCTTAAGCAGATTATCTCCCACACAGTCCCGACTCGCGCCTGATCGGCTTATATGTTGGGTATTTGAGGACCGTATGGAGGACCACCCCGAGCACCTGATCATATACCACATGAGACCTGCACCCACTGATGTCCACGGCGCCCACCTCGACATGTCAGCTGTCACCCTCTGTCCCTCCAGAGATCTCCAATGTGGACAGATAGCAAAGGTCCCCTAACTGCTTTCCCATTGATCTTCAGCCTGGCTCATCACTGACCCATGATAACCTTGTTAGTAAGCCCCCAAGGGGAAAACACACAAAGGAAGTCTTGCCGTCTCGCTAACAAATGGCTTTTTCTTCCCTGAGCCATTGTCAGAGCAGGTGTCTTTCATATTGTACCTGTCAGCGGAGGATGTATCCCTCCTGTTTTGCTTTTAATGAATCTTTCTGTCAGGCTGGTATCTCGGTCGCTGGCAAGGAGCGAACGCGCAAGAGAGCAGCCGTAACAATAAATCTTTGGCCAAACTGACTGCGCTGATGAGACACGGGCATAAATAACGGACCACGGGCACACCCTTACCTTATTTAACCTCCCTCCCTGGACCCTGTTCCAACCAATCAATCCCTAATCAATCACCCGCAATCACTGTCCGGGGGGTAGCCGGGGTGTTCCGGGGCGAACCTAAAGCAGGCGAGCGGGAGGTTAGCGCAGACTCAAATGGGCAGGTCGGTCAGGCTGCCTCAGATAAACTCCGGGCCGTCTCAGCAGAGCGGGCAGGTTCGGTCAGCGCCACGCTGCAAACACATTACTGCAACGCCGGGTCAATTAAAGCACGGGCAAGAGGGAGGGAGGCGTTGTTGGCACGCCGCTGATCGATGCGCAGCGCTTATGCCAGGAGTCTGCGAGGTAAGACCCAGCGCTGCTGGCAGTGAAAGAGTGGGGAAGGCTGGCGAGAGGTTAATCCCAGCAGGCTGGGTTGAGGTTTTAAGGAGCTGTAGCTGTTGTCTTTATAGCTTTAGAGTTGTTAATCTAATGAGGAGAAGGAGCCGTACATCATTACGCCCTCCAGGATGGAGACTCCTTACCTCATTTGCATGGCCGGCATCTGAGGTGTCGGGACAAACCCTAAGGTATCATAGACATCATAGACCGCACACACACAAAGCGCCTTGCGCTGAATTACAGTTCCTAATAACCGTCTGATATTTATGATGCATGTCTCCATTATGGTACTTTTGAGCAAAGAATATTCCTTAAGAGTGAAATTTAAATAACAGACTCAACACCTCTCTCCATCTGCTGAATTATTGAATAAAGACTTTCATGCCACACTTAACAGCCCGGTGCTGGCTCAAAGCGAGCCGTTTTTTTTTTTTATGTAACCATGTTTTTTGATAAACTGGAGGAGGACAAGAGAGGGAATTGGGGGCAAGAGATGGGGGGAGGATAAATAGGTCACTCGCGAACAAGCACAACACACTGCGATGATGCTCCATGACGACCCAGCTGTAATGGCAGATGGATAAAATGAAAAAAACTGGAGCAAAATGACAACCAAATAATGAATCACGCCAAAGCTGGGTAAACTCCACAAAACTCTTTCTTTAAAGGCCGACTCCATGTCCCACACGGCGAGGGACGGCCATCTGTCAGCTGAAGGACTTGCATGGGGTTTTTTTTTTGGCAAACGTCCATCCTGCGTAAAGTGCCATTGAGCAAAATCCACTGAGTCACCGCTTGTTTTGCTGGTGAACCATCAGTCGTCTTTGCAGGGGAAGTTTGGCGAGGACGAAAAATGAATAGTTGCCCCATTATTCCTTGAGAAATATCGGTGCAAACAAGCCAACGGTGTTTAAAACCCCTAACTGAGGCGAGTATCAGCCACGTGTTCTTGCGCATTTCGGGCGCACTGCGGTGTAGTCAAACAGGTGATGACGGGTGCCACGAGACTGCACGACCACAAATACAGCACACATGAAACAGCGTTTTAAGAAAAGCGTCCGTGCTTTGACGCATTTCTGTAATAGCACTGGCAGGCAGGACATAACGTTGGGAGAAAATAGATTGGACGCAAAGGTGTAGACCAATTAGACCCTCCAAGGAGAAGGTCAGATACATGCAGATACATCCCCCGGAAGTCAGTCGTTTGAGCCAAGCTGGCCTGTAAACCGCTGTTTTTTTTTCTCGCAGAATTGGAAAAAAAAGGTTTGAAGTGGCAAGCACCAGCGGGCATGCTGATGGACCCTGCTAATGCTAGCGGGCTAACCGTAGCCCCATCCCGCTAAAGTTTGAACTCTGACTGATAGGTGGATGCCATGACATTGTTGAGCCTTGCTGGTTCGTGCTCTCATAAGCGCGCATTATATTTTGTTTTACAAGCAGAAAAGCTGATTGCATTTGGACAAATGGCCACAAAGAAATTGATTTTTTTTTTTTCCTGCATGTATTGTTAAAAGCATACAATATGACTTGGCGTGTGATCTGGAATGGTTGAAAGGCATTTCTCATTCCGGGTGGACTTTAAAACATAATGGACGAGCACCTAGGCACTTATTAATTTTTCTAATCTCCACCATCTCTGCTCTCCATTGTGTGCGTGTGTGTGTGTGTGTGTGTGTGTGTGTGTGTGTGTGTGTGTGTGTGTGTGCGTGTGTGCGTGTGTGTGTGTTCGTAATGGGTGGGTTGTCGGAGGAGGGCAGGTGCTCTGCAAGGTTTGACTCCTCGCCACTGTGCTCAGACAGAGACTGGATTACACTCTGACAGCTGGGGCGAGTGTGGCCAGAGTTTAAGCTGCAGACATAAGAACATGACAGCCCCCAAATGCACACGGCAATACACACACCCACACACACACACACACACACACACGCACACACAGCGGTTGTACACACGTGCATGCACACCCCGGGCGCACCAGCAGAAACCCCTTGCACACAACATCTCAGCACAAGCACGAGCGTCTGTGCGGGCAAATTAGTGCGATTACAGCTTTGCTGCCTCGTCACATAAATACACAGATTAATGCAAACGGCGGCCACCATTCATATTCATTTAGTTTGATATGGTATTAGTGTACGAGAGAGGGAACAACAACATGACCTCGGTGACATTAAGCTCATTATGTCTAGACAGACCAAAACGCCGTCGAACATCCTATTCTTCTCCGCTCCATCCCTGGATGAGATTACCGCCGAGTGGAGCTCGGAGGAGCATATCTCCCGTCTTTTATTTCCAGATGAGACCAGGATGTTGATGTCTGATGTCTGACTCATGTACACAGACTAGGGGATAACCCTCGCAGCTCTCTCTTTCTCTATCGCTCTCTTTCTCGGGCTCCCCTCCCCCCAGCCAACGCCGGACTGCCCGCTGAGGCGCAGCGGGGCTGCCAGGTCATACTTAACACCAACCACAGCCTCTCCGCAGACCTCCCCTCCGCCCATCCCCCTCCCTTCTGCACCCATCCCCCCGCTTGATCCTTGAATCTGCATTACAATGAAGATGGTTTCTGAGAAGGAGGCGGGGAGGAGGGCTCGAGGAGGGCTCGGTGGAGAGGGGGAAAAAACCGACGGGGGCTCAGAGAGAGTGATGATCTCACGGGTCGAAAAAAAAAAAAAAAAAAAAAAAAAGCCCGAGCCAGCAGATAACCGTGTTTGTGTGTGTGTGGGTGTGTGTAGCGTTAGTAGTGTGGGGAGTGGGGCGGGGGGGTAAATGCATTTGCATGTGGTTGCACGCAAGTGATTGTTGTCATATATACGTCAGTGTGTGTACCAAACAAGCCACACTTATGCTGCCAGCTATTTCCAAGCAGCAGGGGGGGGATGTCTGCGTCGTCTGTGCAGGCGCTCTGGCCCTGCTACGGCATTCAGGAATGCAAAGCTGTCATGAGATACGGCCTGTTATGTTTAATTGGTCCGCTAAACAGCGCGGAGTGTGTCGGGACGTCCGTGCTCCCGCTCCCGGACCATTAAACCGATCCCACAGCAATTGATTTCTGTCTGTTGGAGGGCGTGGGACACGGGACGGCGCGCGGTAATCGTCACATTCGTAGCAGCGTTGCCCTCTTGATCATGTGCCATCGGCGGTCCCCCGATGATGCCGTAAAGCATGGTCATTTGATCATTCTGTGATGCTTTGCAATTGTAATCAGTTTATCTCTTTTTAAAATCATTTCCCAGCGCGGGTCAGCATAGTGAAAGGAACGGCTCCCGGCGTGGCTATCGTGCTTACCCAAGCCTTTATGCCTTTGTTTTCTATTGAAACATTTTTTTATTTTGGAGTGCCTATTCGCACCTGCGCCGCAGCTATTCAGCCATTCACACCCAGCTGCCCTCCTCCCCACTCCCTCACCCCATTCTACAAATAGCGACAAAGTCTACTTAAAGAGCAGTTATTGGTGGGTGAATGGTTTCAGCGCGGGCGTTTCACCCAGGAGGCTAGGGTTTCAGTGCTGTGTGAAGCGTATTGTTGTGTTTGCCGACTTATTTTCCGCAGTTTTCCGACACGGTGTGGTTGGGTGTGGGCAACAAAACCACTTGATTAGATTGTCGAAAGGGTCACTGGGTCCTAATAGTCCCTTTTACATGGTTAGCACACGTGTTAGAACAGTTTTCTTTGGCAGAGAGCCTCCGGAGCGCTCGGGTGCACAATAGCATTGTCGGCCATGGACACTCGCTAACAGCATCTGCTCTTCAATTTCAATGGGTCCTGAAAGAACACCCGCTGTACACATAACATGTTGCATTCTAATGCGCTGCGATTTTGTACGTCTGTTTGGCCATATGTCTCTTTTGAAATGGGCGCTTAAGCTCCACGGAACTAACTACGTTTGTTTTGTTTTTAGCAGTGTGGCTACATTTGCTGATTAGCACCTATTTGACTTCTGTCTCGTGACCCTCACACAAAAACTTTCCTCAAAATGCAATAATTTAAAGCCCTGGCAAGACTAGTTTCATGACTGCTGGAACTCATTCACCTCCCTTTCAACCACCAAGTTCTTCAAAACACAATATGTGTGTTTTTCCTGAAAGAAAAACGTGAACTCTGCCGTTCATATCATCCCCACAAGATTCTCACTCTGCATTTTTCACACAGCTCTCCAGCCGCGAGCCACCGAGGCAGCTGAGACTTCAGGAAGTTTGCAGGTCAACAGTGTTGTGGAAACTATGTTACGACTGAGGCGGCGAGATTGCCTCTCATTTGAGGCACAGAGGCAAGCTACGCGGATACGCTCCGCTCTGACGGCCGGCAGCAGGCGAGCCTGGCGGAGCGGTCGTCTCCCGGCGTCTGCGCCTCGCACCATCAAAGCAGCCCACTTGATTGATTCCGTCTTGAATCAAGAGACCGCGAACTGCGGATTCGGCTTCCGCTGGAGTGGCGCGTCATCAAAAGCAAATCATCAGCAGAAGAAAACGCTGCGCATCTGGTCGCTCCTATCCCGCTACTTAATAATCTGGCAGATGAATTCCCAGAAAAAACAACAAACCGCATGCTTCTGTTGCTGTGTAATAACTGGGATTCTTACGGCATATTGTTCTTGATGATAGCTCAGTGGTTATTTGTTAGTATTTGCAGCAGAACTATGATGCATTTCCACTACATGGAACCGTCTCAACTCTACTCTATTCTGCCTGCCATTTTTTTGAACAACCAAACATTTGTAGCCGCTGCATTTTTTAATATTTCTTTACCAGGTTAACGCTAGCTCACCTTCCGCCTTTGAGCACCCAGGGTCGTCCTGTCACCTGAGCTCTGAGGCAGCTTCTTCCTGCCTTCAGTCTCTTCCGAAAGCAAAAGTTGTCTCCTTAATGCGAAAAACTACTCAGAATCAAGATCACCTTTCCGTCGATATCGGCCATTGTCGCTCTCTTTTTTTCTTCTTCCTGTTAATCTCTGTGCCTCTCCGTGCACTTCCACGTCGCGCTGAAGATGACGTCACGTCGGGAGTGTGGCGTGGCGTTGCTATGACAACCAGCCACACCGAGGCAGTACCATCTACCACCCCAGAAAAGTACCCAATGCCAAATGCGACTAGAGTTGAGCCGGTACCATATAGAGGAGAGCGCCATTACTGGCCATTACAATAACAAAGCCATTGGCTATATCGCATTATCATAAGGGCGGGACATTTTGCACTGAAAGGATGACCACCTGTAGTCCCAACCTGCATGTTCAGGTTTTCATTCTGCCCTCCCATTGTGGTGTGTGTGTGTGTGCGCGCGCGTGTGTCTGTGTGTGTGTGCATGTGGAAAGAGAACTGCAAGGAAGCGTGGGAGGGATGAGGAGGGAGAGCAGAGGAGGAAGAGCAGGCGGCGGTAATGATGAATGAGATGATGGCACACTGACCTAGTAATGCAGCAGCGCCGTTGCCAGTGGGGATGAGCTGCCCTACTACTGTACGCCCCTGTCTGACACACACACATACACATGCACATGCGCACACACACACACACACGTGCACACACATATCGCCTCTATCTTCACCTTCTACATCTTTCATCAACGCTTTCTGCGCTTCGTAAATCCTCTCCTTTCACTCGTCTCGCCATCTGCTTTATCTCCCGCTGCTGTCTTACCTGGCCTGACTCGAGACAGCGAGGGGAGGGAGGGGGAGCGAGCCAGAGAGACGGGGGGGGAGGGTGGGGCTGGAGGGCTAATGAAAATAATGCATGGTGCATGTCTGATTTGAGAGAAAAAGAATTTATGATTAGGGAGGGGAAAAAATAGCCCTTAGAGGGAGGTAGCTCGGGTAAAGGTTAAAAGGAAACCACACTTGATTTCCCTGCGGTCGCAGGGGTTGCCAGGCTCAGTTGCATAAATTGTCGGAGCCCGAGTCATCTCAAATAAACAACGATGATAAGGCAAACAAAAACACCGGCAAAGCCATATCCTCCTCCATTCTGCCCCTGACTGGATTCCCACCAAACGGCGTACGCCTGTAAAATCAGCCTGCTGATAGAAGCAGTTGCCATGGTAACCGGCTCTGTGGCATGTCTGCACTCACGCAGAAATGTACGAAGGGGGTGCGGGGTGTGGGGGGG
>CAAKHG010024381.1:3357-29400 GCA_901007715.1 Dactylopterus volitans
TCGTAATCTTATGGCTGGTGTGTTGTATTATACTCTGTGGTGGACACGCGGCGGTCGTAATCTTATGGTTGATATGTCTCTTGGCATAGATGGAATAATGGCAGCTTGGGGGAGGGTTGATGTGTCATAACCGCCATCTTTGGCATTACACAATGTTCTACTCAGGATTCGATGAGTGATTTTGCTCTTTCAATAATGGTATGACCATACTGACGACCGCGGACGTTCACGTCAGGACCCCAAACTGCATGGGAAATGCTTCTGGGTGAAGTATTGCTCAACAATTGCGGTCGTCCACAAGTCCCTCCGGTGTGACGGCTCTCTTGTGGGGTTTTCTGCATGAGAGCAGTCAAAAACAGTTTTCTGCTGTGCAAACAACCAGTGAATAAATTAACTGAATTACGTTTATACATTAATGATTGGTCTTTTGAGTCACAGAGTGCTGGAAAGTTGGATCAAGCCTTGACTTGTGCAGTGTGCTGCTCAGCACGACCTCAAACCTTGTTCCAGGTCTGTTTCTTGATGCTCTCAGGTTGTAAAGACTATAGCAACTCCACTGTTTCATCTGCTTCCACGACGCCTGGAAAAGTGAATCGTGTTAGTCTTAAGAACCTACTGTATCGCGTTAGTCTCAGGTATGCGCAACCCTTTTTTTTTTTTTCCTTTTTTTGATCCAAGTCTTACTTATTGCACAACTACACAAGGTAGTACAAACACAAAACATACACAAAGCAGAGTCATGCCATCCGCAAAATGCCAGACCTGTTTAGCATAGTAGCCAGACGTTCATTGAGAAATAAAAATTTTAAAAAAAGTGAGAAATTAAACCTTTACCGCAAATTTTCTTTTGGTCTCATTAACAATCTCACAGGGTCACACGTTTATCATGCACATACGAAATTAGTCAGTTTGATTTGCATCTGCCACATTTTCAACAAAGGATTTGAGTCATTGCCAGGTAGAATGAAATTTCCCAACTGGAACCTTGAGTGGTATATCTAATTTTTTTTTTTTAGATGGATATCCCTGTCTAATCCCCCGTCCATATGTGGGAGGTCTTGAGAGTCTTGCCATTTGGTTAGAATAAGCCTTCTGGCTAATAAAGAACAGAACGCAATCAGGTTTATGTTGCACTTACTGAGAGAAACGTCGACTGGCGTCACCCCAAATTATGAAATTACAGGGGATGGATGTACCGTTTTTCCACGTTTTAGAAAAGGCCTGGAATATGCCAAAGGCCAAAAGCTGTACAGCTTTGGACATGTCCAAGACATGTGGCTGGGAAAACTGCTTACATTGGTCTCAAGTTGGATCTGGTTCGAACGTAGATGATTTATTTTCGGACCAGTGGAGAACTGTAGCACAGCATGTCCGAGGCATACGTGAGAGGCGTAGATCCACTGGGTAAGTTTTTTTTCCAGATTGACTCTGGAATAGGTTCCTCTTGATGGTTCTCTTTTTTTTTCTCCAATGAGAATATGTGTATTTTATAGATATCAGATGGTTGCTAGTTTCCTTGAGGAATTGCAGAAAACTGATGATGCTTCTGCTGAAGTCAGATCCTGACAGGAGATCAGTGGGGCAGAGCGGGGCTCTTTGCCTCCTTCAAGTGCTGCGACAAACTCTTCTTGAAATCTCGAGTAAGTTTTCGCTTGTGTATTCCCCTCTATAATGAGGCAAAGAGAAACAAAGGAACACCTGGTAGTGGAAGCCACCCGCCCCCCCCTGGGGTCTTGATGCTGATGGTGGAGGAGCAGAGGTCGAAGAAGGGACGTGGGGAATCACTGGAGCCGCCCTGGGAAGAAAGTGGAGATGAGGACGAGGCGTGTTGTGTGATACAAGAAGCTAAAGGGAGGAATAAAGGTGACACAGACTATTTAAAAGATAGGCTGATTGGCTTGCATTACAACGGCGAGATGAGTGGATGGAAATGGTGACATCACAATTGAGAATGGAGGAAATCCTCTCCTCTCGTGGCGCATTCGATGTGGCCCCGGACTTAGCCAGCAGGTGGCACCGTGCACCCCTCCTGACGGCCACTCCAACCTGGCACATCCTCACCAGGGCCTCTCCATGATAGCGCGAAACAACATAACAGATATGACCTTTCAAATTTGGCTGAAAATATTTGACCTCACGTTTAATACAGCTGAATTTCACGTGTGGTTGGCTTGTTCACCGTAGTGAGAGGAACGTCTAGTTTAAATCACAGATATAGTCCTTCCATATTATTTCCCTCCTGGTAACACTGATGGAAGATATACTGTAAGTCGTGTTCCCCTTCAGTTGACAAGCAAATTTGGGGTGAACTTTTGAATTGTTGCAAACGTGAGAAAACGGTAATGGCGGGGGTCTAAAACTAATATTTCTGAGGAGTTTGCCCTCATACTTTCTCCTACCGCCAGCTATGCGTTATGGGAATGCAACGGCATTGGATTCAGATGCTACTTCATAAAAGGCGTTTCCATGAGGTGCATTAACACCTTTTTGTGAAATTAGGGGTGCTTTTTTTTTTTTTTTTTTTTCCAAATTTTGACTTTTCCATTAACCTTTTCCAATGCAGTACTTCAAAATGCACAGTAAACACGTTTATGGAAACACTGCTACCGTTGTTTCCGTATTTACAAGCTATGATGTACCGCTTTGCAATTCACTGTGGTTGCTTTCCATGGATTTGGGAACGAGCCTCTGAAGGAGAACTGAAGGCAGGGGTTTAATCGCATGGCTGTTGAATCCACGCAGTTCATCAGCCATCTGCCTCCGCAACAAAATCGCCGCCTCCACCTTTAAACGGAATAATGGGAAATTGTTTCAATGTTCAATAAATGATTTGAATCGGCCAGTTATGTATGTCTACAAATGTTTTAACCAGTAACAAAAGAGGCTACTCTTCTGCTAATAATTTGTGATTATGTCATATCTTAAGCTGTGGTCTAAAGGCTTGACTGTTCAGTTGAATACACACTCACTCGCCACTTTTAGCTAGCAAGGCGCTAACTAATGACAGGCCCGTGCTGCTGCAGCCCATCTGCTTCAGGGTTTGATGTCTTCTGGGTTGAGAGATTCTCTCATGCAGACCTCGGTTGTAATGAGTGTCTAAAAGAGTTAAGTGTTGCTGCGATCGGCTTGAGCCAGTCTGGTCGCTCTCCTCTGACCGCTGGCATTAACAAGGCATTTTCGCCCAGAGAACTGCTGACTCACTGGACCATCTTTCAGCCCATCCTCAGTAAACACGGGAGATGGTTGTGCATGAAAACCCCAGTAAATCAGCAGCTGCCAGAATACTCAGACCAGCCCGCCTGGCACCAACAACCCTGCCACGCTCAAAGTTCAATTAAATCACCTTTCCTCCCCATTCTGACGCTCAGTTTGAACGTCAGCAGACTGTATCGACCACGTCTACTTGGCTAAATGCGTTGAGTTGCTGCCATGTGATTGGCTGATTAGATATTTGCGCGAACAAGCTGTTGGGACAGGCCAACCTAATAAAATGGCCGGCGAGTGTAATTCTGCCCATGTGCCTGTTCAGTGATAACTTAATTGGTTTTACCAAATCGTAAGTATTCCCGCAGTGCCAAGTGAACTTTTTTACGAAGGAGTGGTGATCTTTTGCCCTCTCAAAGTTAGATTATTGAATAGCATGGTGTTGGAAAAGCGCACGAGTCCCATTTTGTCCGAAACTGCAAATGGGTAGGAGATTTTCCTGCCAGTGCAACAGTAGGTATTAGTACTGCAACAGTTTCACTGTTTAAATGTCGAATAATTGATCCTAAATATCGAACCAGCATTTATCCGCAGTGCCATGGAAAAACATAAAGTAGCTTGAATTGGAATGCAAACAAACGACAGACTCAGCAGAAATTAACTTCTAACTTTTAATCAACTACTTTTACTACTTTAGACCAAGTTTACAGCTCTAACTAGATGTTCTTTAATACAGTTTTACTCTTGGAGAACAAGAGACGTTTTTAAAGACGTGCATTTTCTGCCTGGAAACCTGCAAACATAATAAACTTTTCTTATTCTCTGGCTGACTTGCTTATACTTTAATGCATTTTGTTTGTACCTTGAACAAGGTACAAACGTTGTTGGTGCATAGATGTTAATGCTCTTCATCTGACCTTTGTTTATCTGTTTGCACATTTGTTCAGTCGCGCATTTGTCACTTACTGTTGAAAATAGGAAAACTAAACCGATTCATCTGCATTTAAAAATCTGCAGTATTTTCACTTTTCTCACCAGATAACCTGCACAGAAAGAAGACAGGTCATGATTTGTCTGGGTTTTTTTTTGGTCGTCACAGAATGAACACTGCCCAGTAATCTCCATCTTTACATCATGGCCAATACCGTGTAGTTACTGAGTTATTGACGAGAGAACACAATCATCTTCCTGGTGGAGCACATGGCTGTGTGGATTTTTCGCTGCATCTTGGACTGGAGGGGTCAATTGGATTTGGATCTATGATCTCAGATAGTGGTGGTAAACAAAACAAAAACACAGCTTACTGTCAGAAGATCCACACAGCTCTCCTTTGCCAGTATTGGATAGGATGGTACGCTGTCACATGTCAAACCAAGCTCGTGAGATGGAAACACCGAGACAGAGACGCCGCTGATAACTTTGGTACGAGACAAATATCTTGCAAAACAAACTAATGTCATAAACCTAATTGCCCTTCACTTCCACAGGTTAGAAATCTGGATTGGTGCCTCACAAGCCACTTAAGCAACACAGCGATAAGCGTCGGCATATAGTGTCCCCAAAATGTCTCTGGCTGCAGCCTGACGTCACATCTGCTGCGTCAGTTGTGCGACTTAAAAACCAACAAAAATTAGGGTTTCTACTCATTTCATATCGAATTCGAGCTAATGTGTTAGAATAACTTAAGAATAGGCAAATGATTCATACCTCATAGGGCTAGAGATCAATTTGCATTCAAGGCTTTTACAGCGCAAAGGTAAAATATCAATTCAGATCACATTGTGGTTACAACTGCTGATTTTTTTTTTCCCACCCTTCACTGTGTTTCTACATTGTTTGCAGTTGTACGCATGGAACGTTAAGAAAGAATGCACCTCTTCACCGTAAGTGAGGTCACATGTGCAGCTATTCATTTTGATCTACAGGCCAATACATCATAGCCAGGTCACATGATGGGATCACACGACTGTTGATGCAGAGGGTGCCCTGCAACATTTGAACAAAATGATAGTGAATGGTTGGAATGTGCAACAACAAAGGCAAAGGTCTCTATGGCCAGCAGTGCAGAGGAAGATGGATCTGAACTATAAATAAAAATAACAGTAGTCTATGGGCTTGCTCCGCTTGCTCTCACAAGAAAAACCACGGGGATTCAAAAGTAAACACAACTTTCTGGTAACAGTTAAAGCGCCTTATGCACCTCATTCTGCTGTATGCCGCGACGGACCGACACGCCAGTCTCTCACTGCATGGCGGCCTGCTGGACTTGTGATTGTTCAGTCAAGACCTGTGTTAAAAATTTTGCTTTCATATGGCTCATCTTTTACAATTTCATGCGACGGTTGCGTTCAGCCCTGCTTTGGCTGATAGCTCGCAAAACGTTTCCCTGCGCTCGAGCTGATTCTCAATATGCTGCGACTCCTATTTGAAGTGACTTTTTTCAATAGGGACTCTTTCATGTAGAGAAGGTTTGGTTGAGGCTGCGTTCAGTATCAATCAGCATAACTGTGAGAGTTGATTTCCCCAATGGAATTGCCAATGTTTAGGCAAGTTATGTTGCGTTGTGCCCGTGCTTTAGTCATTTAGTTGTCGTTTGCCAATCGCTTTATCAAAAATTGTTTTTTAATGACTTTGAAACTAGATTTTGATTATCAAAATCATATCTTTAAAAGGTCAGATCAGTTGTGCCTTTTGAGGCTTTTTGGGCTTAAATGCTTGTGACTGGTCAGAAGACTCTCAATCAGTGAAGGTGAAATTAAACTATTCCTGAATTCGATAAGGAACCTCAGAGAGAGTCTTAAACCCCACTTTGAGAACCCTTGCACAGAACGTGCAAAGAGCACATGAGCGGGCGTTGCATAAGAAATCTGTTACACATGCACCCTGTCCTAAAACATCTCCTGCCGTGACAACCTTTTGGCCGCTTCAAATCCGGCATGGATAGATTTGTGTGCGCTGGCCGTATCTCAGCTGAAAGTGATCTTACGACATCAAGCACCTCCAGCGCTGAAGTGCGCGCTGCATATCCCGAACACACCACCGTCACAGTTTGGGTCAACTACGACAATAATGATCACGGTACAAGCGAATCCTCGCTTTTTTAGAGGCACGGCTGTTTAGCGTCTTTCCCCCTCAGTCCGAGTGCGGTGTTGTGACACTGCGCCGCACGCCACGCTAATTGGCTCCAGCTAATCCCACGCTCTTGTCCCCCACTTGCAGGCCTGTTTCTGCTCTCGCCCGTCTCGATGGCCCCGACACCGGCCAGCATGTGCACTCCTTTGAGAACACTCAACGACAGCCTCAGCCACAGGCGACGGTACATGGTGAGAGAATGTTGGCATGCATGACTGAACCAGCTGGGACCCTTAAAGACCAAACCTCAAGGTTCCGTGAAAGGAAAAGTTGTAGCCTGCGATGAGTGTACCATATCCAACAGGAGTAATATATTGCAATATACTTTTTAGGAGCTTTGTCCACTTCAGCTCGGAAAAAACATGAGAATAAGACAGTTTGATTTATCATTTTGATGAGTGGCAATTAAAAAAAAAACCCAAAAACCTTAAATGGATGCGTGCAGTCCCTCAATCAATCAGGCGCCGGATCTTGAACAACACAAAACCCGTGATGGCGACCGGGATGCAGTAAATTTATGAATTCCTCGAGCGACATTGAACTGTTTGTGTGGGCTTTCAAGTGTCCTAACCTCAACAGTGCTCATGAACGTGTCGGTTTCATAATTCATGAAACGTGTTCCAATAAGGTGTTTTGTTTCCTCTCTTTGTCTTTGTGTTGCAGAAGCACAACTTCCCTATCAACTACACCATCAGGGTTCATCATAAGGAAATCTTTAAGCTGTCAAACATCAGCAGAATGGTAAAAGCTACAATGCAGATTCTTAATTGACTAATTTCTGTACACTAGACAGATGCTGTGTGGGTTTTTTTTTTTTATTACTTTTGTTTTATTAACCCTGCTACTGCACACTGTTTTAATCTGTCTCTCTGCACAGCTTTCCTTCAGTAAAATGGTGTACTTAGATACTTACGACGCCAAATCGTAAAAGTGACCTGGCGCTCTCTAAATAAAATTGAATTGTTCCAGATATACAGATACAGTGACAAAAAGAATTGAAATGTATTTGTCATCTTTTAGCATTGTTGTCACAGACCTGCACGATCTCACTAATCCTCTCCTCTCTTGTCGCCATCAGAGGTTACAGGAGGAGGGCTTAGACAAATTTGTTCTCCAAAGACTGTGGTTCCAGGTCAATCAAGGAGTATTAAAAAAGGTGAGAACACTGACACTGATACAGATTATTACCTAAACAGCGCTGAACTTTATCAATTCAAGTTTGCCTTAACTGGTGTCATTTTTGTTTCACTTCTTGTCTTATTGTTGCTTTTGCGAACTAAAGTATTCTTTGTTTTGAATTTTCAAGAAAGGAAATCAGGCTTAACTTCTTAAACGTCACATAGAAAAGTTACGAACAACTCAAGGAGGCACTCATGTGTGATCAGATTAGAAACTGGTGGTCAAAGGCCAAGATCAGTGTGCCCTTAAAAAACATTCTCAGCCATAACTAAAGAAATCTTATGGTGATTATTCCGCACAAATATCTAAAAAAAAAAACAAGGTAAAATGAGACCATGACATTTTATTACCAAAAGGTCAAAGGTTAACTTCACTGTGGCGTTGTCTGCAAAATACTCATCTGTCCATTAGTCAGTGCTATAACTCAGGAATAGAAGAGGTACACTAAATCGTGTTTATTGAAATCCTTCACTATTATGGATTCATAGATGTAAACAACAACTATACTTTCCCTATTCTTAATTCTCCCTGGATCTTCCCTTGAGCTGAAATTTAATTTGACCACAAGCCTCTTTTTCCAGCTGTGAAATTGCTGTTCATGTATGCAAGTAACGCAACACAAACAACATAAGAGTATCTGGCGTGCAGCCATTCAACCTATTGTTGCCTTTCACACCACCTCTTGTCTTATGTAGTAGTGAGAATCAGCTTGTGTGTGTGTGTGTGTGTGCGGTGGTCCTGGTGGTCCTGGTGGTCCTGGTGGTCCTGGTGTTATTCGACAACTGACAGTTGAGCGTAGGGCAGTCTTGTGACTGATGGGGGCCCTTCCATGTGTGAGGGGCCCACTCCTGTTCCTCACAGAACCACAGCATACTGGCACCAGGTTTTAGATGTGATGAAAGAAATCTGAAATTCCTGACGCCCCGTCTGCAGATACCTCTGGAAAAAAAAGTCGGAGGTGTTAATAACCCTACTTAAACATGTTTTTGTCTTTCTAGAGGTTTTCAGGGCAGCTCAGCCAAGGGAATCATTTGCATATCACGCTCGTTCCCCCGCGTGTGACACCATATATCTGCCCCTTGAAAGCAGCCTTCAGCAAGCTACTGTCAAAATGTGATGCGTTGCAGCTTTTATTTCATAAGTAACTTGGCAGTATAACTGTCGGTCTAGAAAGGGTCGCCAACTCTCAGGGTGTTGTAATAATGTGGAGTAATTTGGGCCATAATAAAAATGCAGAGTCATACCTCATGCACTGCGTGTGGACTAATTCATTCATCTGTCAAAGCGGTAAGGGGGTGGGTGAAAACCAATAAGTTTGTTGTACATATATATCCATATGTCAAAGGGAGGAAAGTTTAATCAGCAGAAACGAATTCCCATCGGTGAAATCGAGATAAGACTATATTAATTTTTAGGAAAACACCCCAAGGAGGGGCTACGAGTCCCGTAGAGAGTATATAAGACTGAGTTTCGAGCAGTGGAGTTCACCAGGGAACGCTCCACACTGTTGGTTGTGTGCTCTGACCGACCAATAAAGTGTGTTTTGCGCTGAAATCCTTTTGATGCTTTGAAATCGTTTTAATACTTTGAACCTCCTTCAGAACCTTTTTGAATTCAGTGCAATATAGACTGCTACACCTCTCAGTGTTTCACCGGCGAGACCTGCAGTCCCACGTCAAGGCCCAGAGACGTACTGATCACGACAAACCCCAGCCGCCACTGGCGAGGAGATGCAGATGTTTGTATGGCCAGATCCAGATCATTACAAATCCAGCAGTAGGCGATATTGCATAGTCTAGCGAAGGCTCCCCTCCAGAGATCTGGGTCATTCAGGTACTCGCAAACCATAGAGGAAACGAATAGCAAAGCAAATGGCCAGAGTTAGCTTAGTATCATTATCAGCCCTTTGGGTTTGCTCTACATTCCCCTTTTCTGTCTGATAAACTCAAAGCAATGAGAGTTTAATCATTTCAAAAACGTGGTCGGACTCCGCAGCCTTTTCAGCCAAAGGATTCTTCTTCAGCGTTCATTATTTCCTGGTAGAGCACTGGTAGAACTGCCATGGCATGAATGAAGTACCGCCATGTGCTTGTATGCCTCCATAAACCTTTTTGGTCAAGATATATGTCGATATAATATGTAGTGAAGACTTTGAGTTAATTATATCAAATCATACTAGGATAATGTAATAAATGTCTAAAAGGATAAAATGGTTATCAAAATTGTTGTCATATTCAGATTATGAAATATGCCCAAAGTCATGCTTTATTGTCACAAGGGCGTTGACCTTTGACCTGTGGACACCAATCTCTAATCAATTCATCCTTGAGCCCAAATTGACCGGATAAAATACCGCCCAGGCTGCAAAAGTTTACATTTACCTTTTAGTCAAGTCAATTTTTATTTATATAGCGCCAAATCACAACATACGTTATCACATTTTACAAGGATTAATTGAGGCACAAAACGTTTTGTCATGTCATATTAAATGAATCCATGAACGAGTTTTTCATAAATAGCGTATAAGAAGGTGACTTCTGACCATCAAATCTGATCAGTTCATCAATGAGCTCATGTTGACATTTGCGCCAGATTCGAAGACTTTTCCCTCCATGTGAAACATCGGCTTCCCAAGAATGCGCTTGACAAATGGACAAAAACAAAATGCCTCCAGCGTCGCTCAGCGGCGGCACAAAGACATTAAAATAAATAAATAAATAAATAAATAAATTAACGCGCAGTACTGGCAATAATACTGCAATAACAACACCAAAATCCCATAAACCATATGTTGTACTAATGTGATGTTACCAAAGATAATGTTACTGAGAAAACCAGTCTGTAGTCTTTCTTAGATCATATTTTTGTGACTAACCTGTTAACGCAAAATAAAAATGCACGTAATGTAATGAAGTTGCGCATACTTTCACGATCCATTTTTCATGCTGTCGCACGAGCGAGCGCTGTGGCATGAGGGATTGTGTTTTTTCAGGTTGTCAGTGCATCCGTACACGTGCCCATCCCATTATTTTCAAAATAAAATCATGGGAACAGCCGGAGGGGATTACTTTTAATTTAAAATGTCAGCTCAGGCTCACGGATGAGCTTAAATTTTGGTGATCAAACACAGGTTATGACAAGTGTCATTTGAATACGTTTCAAAGTCCTCACTGCAGACATTATGAAAAGAAACGGATGCAAACTGCAACTTGACTCGTTGGCAGAGGCATGAGGTTGCAAATGGATAATTGTAGTTAAAAAAAAACAAAAAAAACAAAACATGTTCTAATTGCTGCTAATTATTGTTTCTGATTGAAAATTACAGATCATCCGGGTTATGCCAGAGAGACACCCTTCACGTCCATACAGTGCCGAATTGGAAAGGCGCTTTAGGGATGCCGAGGGAGTCTTTGTACAGTCACATCCTGCTGAGGTAAACCAGAGTTCATGTATCTGCAACACATCTGTGTTCGATGCCTCCTCAAATAAAGCAATGCAAGTAATTCAATTTCCCGTGGAATACAAGAGTGTGACGAAATTGGCAGGCAATAGATGTCACACTGATCCTATTTATAAATATTGGGAATGAATGACCTTTTCATTTGGAAATGGAATATGACATTTGGTTTCGACACAACCAGAGTTCAGTGAAGGCGAGCTTCGTACGGACAATTTAGTACAGTGAGAAGCGCATGGGCTGGGTTTCCACGTTGGACTTGGACCACTGGGGTCACGAGTTATACCGTATATAGTTTTGCGCGGATTTTAGCTGATATTTCCCCAAAAAAGTCAACTTAAATGGGGGAAATTTCAGCCCAGTTCCTTCAGTTTGAATACGAATTATGTGGTCATGTGTTTGAGCAGACAGTGCGTCAGGTGCTAGATTAAGTGCTTCGTTTAGGTTTATATCTACTGTTTTTTTCTCTCTCGCGCTTTACTCAGAAAAATAAGCATCATTAATGGCTGTCAGGTTACACCTGAGTGGTGTTTGACATTTGAACTCCTTGTGCCCCAGACATTAGAAAGCCCCTGCCAAGCCCTAGCTGGTAACCGCAGTTTTGGCCTGACATCCCAGCTCAACGCAAAATCTGGGCACCCACAGACATGATGTTAATGACTCTACTTTTCACCAGGTCAATTACTGCAGCCCCAGAGAGATATTTGAGCTGATACTTAGGGAAAACAATTCAATTTGAGAGAAGTACTTAAGGACTCGATTCAGCCATGGAGAACAATGTACTGTACCTCTTGAATTCTTTAGTTGCTCTCATACTTATTCTCATATCTGAGACCACAGTACTAAGTTTGGTGTCCCTCAAGGCGGCATTCTTGGTCCAGTTGATTTTCATTTTATATGCTTCCACTTGGAAATCACCATGCAAAGTATTAATTGCACGTTTCTATTCCCCCAAATTACCCCCCGAATGAACTGCTTGGGTTCTTTGCCTGTCTGACTGGCATTAACAGATGGATGGGTAAAAACACCTTACAATCTTATTTTCAAAAAAAAAAAAAAGTAATTCTTTCAATAGGACCAAAAGCAGAAACAGAGGATCTACACTCTATATTTGGAGGATGTAACAAACAAGTTAAAGCCGAAATCATCATAATTGTTCTTGATTCTCATCAATATTAACTGCCATAAAGTTAAACTTTTTTTCATTTCACATTCATTGCTATTGTCAGACCATTTTACTCACAGAAAGACTTAAATTGGCATTCACACTACTGCAATTCCTTTTTCTCCTATACAAAAAAACACTATAGCTCACTCAAAATACCACCTCTGAAGCCACTACAACGGCTACCTGTATCTTTTAAAATTTATGTTGAAATACTATTGTTTGTGAAGCCTTAAATGGCCATGCTTCTCCATACATCAGAGATCTTTGATTTTATGTTCCAGCTAGATCATCAGCCAGGTTGCCCATCCATTGTCTGTTAAATGTTCCCATTGTCTTCCATAAAACTCTCGTGAGGCTGCCTTTTTTTGTGCCTCTAAACTGCCTCTTGAAAATCTTGCTTTTAATTTGGAGTATTTTTTTAAAAATAGATTTTATTTTATTTTTTATCATTTTGAACTATATAGTCTTTTAACTAAAGCTTTAAATCTTTATATTTTTGTTTTTACTGCAAAAAATGTTGAGTCATAATCTTTGTTTTTTCTTAATCTTTGCTTTGCATTGTTTTACTTGAACACAGTTAAATTTAAAAAAAAACAAAAAAACAAAACAAAAACATGGCTGCAGTGCCGAATATCTCAAATGATTATGGCCTGCCATTGCAAATAAATTTGGAAATCCCACAAACAATCGACTTATTTATGGCTCGCTTGTGCGACCCTGTGTGTTTTGTTTTGGTGTAATTTAACGAGATCTCATCTGATGTATGGACGCAAACTAAGCACAGACACACCAACGTGTCACTCTTCGTTAAACTGCTCCTCACTCCTGTGTGTGCGTGTGTGTTTATTTATTTGTGCGCGCGCAGGTATTCCAGCAGGAGCTCCCAGAGACTATCCAGGACATTTGGGATCATTTAACAGAAGAGTTTGACAGGGTACCAGAGTCCAGCTGGCAGTTTGCTTCCCCCAAATCTCTTCTGGACAACTTCTGCCACACCATGCACTGCCTCTTCAGCGAGTGCTTTGCCAGCACAGAAGCACAACACGACTGTGAGTATAACAGAGGGAGAAAAAAAAAAAAAAAGCTCAGCGACATTGGGCTCGGTATTGAATTTATGGACCATTTTAAAACAACACCACACGCAGGATAGGCTGCAGAAAACTAAAAATTTGGAACCGGAAAAGCCGAAACTTAGATCAGATCCTAACCCCAAGCAGGACATTCCAGTGTTTCGGCGTGATGATGAGGTTTGTCTGAGCAAAATTGAGCGGACAGTCAGAAAAGTGAATATGCAGCACTTTTTTCGTCAATGGCTCGATCGTGTCTCGCGATTAGGATCAAAGCGCCGGTTGAGCCTTTGAAGCCCCGAGTCATGCTGGCACGTTTACGTCGACGTGGGCGCTTCCACCGTGACGAGCGCGCGGAATGCACAGGACCAGATCCTCCGCTCATATACGCGGGGAAAGTTTGATCCTCGTCGCGGTCTTTATATTTCTGTCAATACTTGGATGTTTCCAGTTGCAAAAAAAAAAAAAACACACAAAAAGTTGGGAGAAACCCAGTCAAAATGAAGTGGTAATTCAGTTGTTTCAAGATCGGTAACGCCGAACTCTGTCAAAGGGGGAAACGGAAATAAAACAGATATTTTTCCATCCCGTGCACACATGGGCAAAATACGGACCATGCGCCCATTCACCTATCTTGTAGTATATCAAATCATGGTTGCAATGGTGATGGGGCTATCAAAGCAAAAAAGGTTAGGCCAATAATTTCAATGGCACAATTCAGTATTACAAAAAAAAAAGAAATTCATATAAAAATGTTTAAAAGTAAATCAAAAGTCGGACTGGAAAATGAAACGTGCTTCAAAAGCTGAACATTGTGAATCAGTCGTTTCGTTGGCAAGCAAAAAGTCATAAGATGAAGAACGATTTGCATGAGAATGTGTGACTGTCACGACCAAGAATGAAGGCATCTCTGAATATTCATTTAGTTTGTTGTTCAGCAATATGTGTTTCAATAACAATTCAGTTGTCCAATGTGTGGCTCTTTGCTCGCTTTGTCTAAATCAGCCTCAGAAAGCCGTCGCCCATCCCAGATCTCATGCACATTTGCAATCTCTTCCATCCAGAGACCTCAGGGGCAAGAGCATTCACTCTCTGTGTGTATTCACTCCTAAACATGTGTGGAACTGAAGCTGCTCCGCTCCACGAGAGATCTCCATCTGGTCTGAATTGGCCGATGGCTCTGTGTCTGCGTGCAATGACAGCTGGGCAAACTGGCCGGCAGTCGAATGAGGAGCAGACGACAAAACCAACAGGATGCCTCTAGTGTAATGGCACATTCTTCTGGGAGAGCATTCAGTTGCTTTTGTACGTTCTCAGAAAAGCACTTTTTCTCATTGTGAACTGGAAATTACGAACATTTGTGGAAAAAAAACAAAACGCTACGCTCTCTGATCACACAGCAGTATCTTAACATGTAGACGAAATGATCACATTTAAATTATTGTCATATAAATGCTATTTATAAGAGGCCCTCAGCTATATCCAAAGTAAGCTATATTTAAATGCCCAGTGAGGTCTTATTGGTGATGATAATTAATTGCTACGGTAGGGACACCTAAATGGCTTTTATTGGCATTGCCATAATCATCCTCAATGCATCAATCGATAGGGTTCCTTGCCCAGAACATTTCGGCGATATAACCTTAATCTAGCTTTTTAGTCTTAAAATTCTAACTTTAATGTCATATTTCATCAAAAAAAATATCAGTGACAGAATTCACCGCATCCTGTGAAATACTTCAGCAGCCAATCCCCGGCACGATTTAGTTGCACATGGGGAAGGTAGTGACACTTAAATAGTGAGGGTAGCTGATGAGTCATGTGCTGTTTGATTGGTCTAATTCAGAGGTGGTTCCAAACTTAGAACGCACAAAATGCAAAGACGTTCTCCTCCCGAATTAAATCAGCTAAAATAGGCACTTTTCCTCAGCAGACCTGGACTTTGCAGACACTTTACCACCAAGACGCAGGAAATTAAAACAGGAAGTTCTTACTCTTGCCCGTTTTACTCGCAGCAACATGTGCTCACCATCACATTTGGCCCATGAGGTTCTTTTCGCAGGCAAATCCGCGTTTGGGATTTTTATGGACTTCATTAAATCCACCACTCGCTTTAATGGAAATCACCCGTGTTGTTGTAGCATTTCCGTAAAGTGGACCCAGATAGACACACTTTTACTGCCACATTCAATACTGTTAACCAAAATGATTTTACTATTAACTTTCTTTCACAGTACTGGCCAGGTTCGTAAATTCTAATTGAAATGTGAACAATACCATCTCCCTCAATCAGTTCAGTCAAGGTGGCCAGCGCCCACATTGGCAGAGGGTTGCAAAGCCCCTTGGGAGATTAACCTTTTAAAGCTTAGGGTGTACTTTGCGCTCGCCAAAATGTGCAAGCAGACGGCCAACTGCACCGCGCACTTTGGGCCTGATTTGACGAAGCTCCTAAATAAGGAGCGCTAAATTGCGTACGCATCCTAAAAGATTTGACGTGCAGCTGGTGTGTCGGGTCATTCACGAGGAATGCACGCGCAAAATGATAACGGGCGCCAACGGCAGTGTTTAAATGGAGGTTTTGCGTGCTTTATGGTTTCAGCCACGGAGAGTTCAGAGGGAAAACAGGACGTCTGCAAGCGCAAACGAAAATTCAGGAGGCTAGAGGTATTATTGGAAGAGGCAAATAGAACATTTTGGAACTATAGCAAAGAAACACGAGAGAGCGTATGGCAGCGTGTCTGCCAGGAAGTAAATGCAGTGGGTAAAACAAAAAATGGCATTGCTGGACAGCCGTTATCTCGGAATCATTTTTACCTTCAATCATGCCAAAAATATTGTCGCGAGTTAGAAACACTCGTTCGCTTCGCATTCTTTCATTTTGTCGCTTTTTGCCACGACGCCGCGCAGCGACAGCAGCGACCTGTGCGCGATGCGGGGCCGATTGGCACCCTCCTTTAAAACAAATTAAATACATAAGTATGGCTAAATGAGCAGCCCGCACCATTTTGCTCATTTGAAAGACCCGTCGTCAGTGTGCGCCATTAGTTGAGTAGCTCGCACATGTGGTGCAGTCAAGTTAAAAGTGTTTTTACACCCACGAACATTTGTAAAAATCACGCCCACGTTGTATATGGCTGTTTAACATGTGCCAGGACTTCATGTACAGACGGGCAAACAGGGGTCAGCATTACATGCAGGCGAATGTAGTTAAATCACAAAATGTATATGAGAAGCGAGCGCGGCCAACAGGACAACGCCGACTGTTGTGTTGACATCTTGAAGCCTCGCTCTCTTAATCTGATCAGCCAACCTGGCATCGCATCCAGGCGTCACGTGTGTGACGTGTTTGCGAAGGTCACATTTTTGTACGCATGTCACAAATCCTCCAATCCGTTACATTTCTGAAGAAGTCGTCGGTCAAATCTTGTGTAAAGCGCCACGTCTGGTTCGTTTTTGCACCAAAAAGAAAATTTGTTTAATGTTACACCACTTTAACATTTCAAAAGCAAACGTGAATTCCACCGCAGATGTGCATCAGGAAGGTGCATTCTGTGTTAGCTCCTGATCAAGTTCAAATCGGAAAAGGCTGATTCACACAGGCAGGTCGGGCCACAAGGATGGGAAACCTTCATAGCTGCTGTGCACATGCTTTTGCACGTTTCTGGGTCCACGAGGCACCAAAGATTTGTGGCACCCCAGTGGACGTTGAGGTTCAGGTCCCTTTTGGAGTGTGAGAAATTCCATCTCGAAAAGACAGATAATCGCTCAGCAATGCGTGTCGTGTCCACTCTCGTTGAAGGACTGGAAATAAATGACTCGCATGGCTCCAGCTGATCAAAACCCAAAGAGCCACAGCCCTGTCCAAACCAAGAAGCATCATTACTCAGCAGTCCGCAGAGAAAATGCTCATCTTGGCTGCAACGGCGTTTACAACAGCGCTGATCATCCCTTGCTGTTCACAGTTGAAACTGTTCCATTTCGACAACCCCCTTTACCGTGTTGCAGATGTCAACACTTTTTGCTGTTGTCTCAAGGGGCAGTGGTGTCAGGAGTTGTGGGGAAACAATGGAGCACCATTCCCTGGTCCAGCTGCTCTGTCAAGCTGACACTCTCCTGGCAATCGTACCTGGCCCAGTTGGATGATGAGAGAGCAGAAACGGCTTCGGGTCCATTTGGCATCGGCGACGGCCTCCCGTTCATATCGTGGCCCGTGCTTAACTGGTAACGATGTGTAACTAAAATTCAAGAACAATAACAAAGACTACAAATAATTGGTTTGCACGCACGTGATCAGGCGTTCCTTCTCCCGCAGCTGGGGGTTACTGTGAGTACTTCCTGAGAGCATCTGGGAAGTTACACGGTAGATGTAAGCCGATTATAAGCAAAATAATGGACGATAAAATGTAGCCGCGGGATAGGACAAGACAAACAACTTCCTGTTGGACCAGCTATGTGTATGCTCAAACTCAGCCTAGATATCAGGTGAATTATTACCAAGATGTGATTTCTTTATTTATCTATGCATCCCACACCGCAGCCACAGCATCTACATCTGCCGAAATACCGCCAGACTGCCAAGTAAATTCTTCCTACATGTGCGTTTTATTTTAATGGCTTAATGCCATTCATTTATCCATTTGTATATTTCTTATTATGCAATCAGAAGCATAAAGGGACAACTAGCATTATTTTTTCATACAACCGTGTGCTGTGTTAGATAAAACCTTGCGCAGTGAAAACTTCTTACAGTGATCATAATAAACCAAAAGCCTTGACAAATGCCACTTCCATAATACGCTTATTATGATTAAGAAGCGTCTTACAGTGTTAATCTGGAGTCTTTTCATACAACATGCAGTAAGCAATTCTAAAACTACAATAATTCTTTTTTTTTTTTTTGTTTTGATAGCCTTTCTGCGCCTATGCTTCTAGCGGCTAATTTAGGTGTGTGGCGAGTAGACACTAAAAATCAAGCGCTTAATCTTCTCTCGTAATCCCTTTAAAGCTTAAACTCTCAAAACAAAGCCAATGAGATGCAGCAGTGGGACTTGGGTGGGGGGGGGTCACCCTGTGCAGTGCACTCAAACAACTGGAAACCTCTGCTAGTCATGGGAGAGACAGACGCGTTACATAATTCCCCCCCTGAGGAGGCCCTTGGTGATGGAAAATAGTAAACCCGTGTGTTTGATTATATTCGTGCGCGTCACAGTGTGTGCGGGCAAGTGGACCCAAATGCAAAAATACGCCAGACTGACAAAAACTGGAGTTCAATAACGAAAAAATGAAACAGGATTCAAGCAGTGGAAAAGAACAGCACTAGAAATAAGGATACTCACAGACAGGAAACACACAATCCATGGACAAACACACACAGAGAGCAACACAACGAGCTGACGAAGACGGACAGGACTTAAAAGCAAACTGAGCTAATCCCGAAACAAGGAGCAGGTGGGTAAACAAGAGTGCAAGCAGGGAAACACAACTGAACAGGGCAGGTCAGATGAGGACGAATCAAGATGCAGGTGGAAACAATAACCAGACAAAAAGTGAAGCAAGACGCGAGACACGAGGGGAGAACTGAAAAAAAAAAGTACCACGGGAAACACAAACTGAGAGCCTCATGTGAAAGTCCACACTAAAAGTCAACGTGGCAGCGTGATGAATATACAAATCACCTGACCCGGCACCCTCGACACCCAATGGGAGGATGAGCTGACGTGCAGCTGGAAGGCGGTTTTGTGATGTAGCTCATGGTTCCGGTGTACAATCCTAAGAAAAAACTTATTTGCGGTCGCTGAAGACATTTCACCTCTCATCCAAAAAGGCTCATTCAGTTCTAAGTGCTGGGTGGGCAGGCATTTCAACCCCTGTGGGGTTGTTGGGGCTCGAGACTCCCCACCAGTCAGTCAGAACAGCCCCTGGATGAGAGGTGAAATGTCTTCAACAAGTCCAGCCGACTTCTACCCCGAGCTCTCAATCACCATGACCTGGATGACTGAGAATCCACACATGACGTACTGCATAATGACAATAAAGACTTCCTCTTCTTCTTCTGCTTCTTCTTACAGGATAAAAATAGAGATTACTGTGGCACAGTTGGGGAAGGCAGTGTGCTTGCTGCAAGTAAGCCACAACTTTTTGCTAATGCATTCGGGCGCTGTAATTGCATTATCCTGCGCTGATGTGAGGTAGCAGCGCACTGCTGGGATGAGGCAGCTGAGTGTCTGACATCTGGGGGACAGGGAGTCGCGCCGTTCGCGCGAGCTGCGCCTCGTTGTGTGGCCCCGCGTGGATGCTCACGCAATAGTTTGGCTTAACTCTTGTCGCCTTTTGGGTATTTAACCACAGCGGTGCGTTCAAAGTGAATAAAACCAGTCTCTGCTCCAATTCACACCGAATCAGTCATCTTTCGCTCTTATTCAGTCGCGCGTAAAGTCTGCATGGAGTTCACTGAGCGATGTTTCACAATTGGCAATCAGAAACATGTCGGCAAGTGAAGTCAGCTTTATTCGTATAAGGATCAAATCACAACAGAGGTCGTCTCATGACACAAACACACCAGCCCGCAGCGGCAGACATCATGACTGTGACTGCAACTCGTTTACACTGTTTACCATTCTAGATCTTTTTGTTTTGACGCGCATCATCGCTCTGGTTAAGGTCTGGATCAGTTAGCCCACTTTGTGAAGTAAAGGGAAAGATCATGGTTTAGGTTAAGACACACACTTTTGAATCGGAAACATTGACATTGTACTTATCTGATTTTTTTTTTTTTTTTTTTGTAATGAGCAGTGATCAGGCTGGAATTAGACCATTGGCAATTGAATTGAAAACATATATAAATATATAAATGAATTACTTCCATTTTACCTCTCATGCAGTAGTTTGGCTCAGACCGGTGTGAACTTCACCGTGCCAATGGCTAGATGGACCAAAATGTGCAACGGCTAAATCTTGGTGTGCAAAGATGAAATTTCAGGTTGATGGATTTTGGATCATAAACTGGCATATTTCCCCAGTGGCTCATTTATGACCCCCCCCCCACCCCCCAATCAAATAAAGTTAAAACAATGGAATATAACTACATAACTGAACATGCAACAGTTAGAAAATCACAACATTAAGGCTCCAGTGGCATGTCACTGGGGCAGTACCCTCTAGGGTTCAGCCATCGTACCCCTTAGTCTGGGCACATTACCAGTTTAGAGCATTTATTTATTATTTGTTAGATGGGACACATTTGGGTGATAGATAGATGGAGTCAACTGAAATGAGTGACGCATGCCACATTATGCCGTATGTACTTTTATCTGCTGCCTTTATTGACGTGGAAACATTTCATTTTTCACTTTAGATGAAATTAAAATAGAAGTGGAAAATGGAACTGCTATACAATATGTGCTCCATTGTGAAAATGAATAGAGACTTCTAGTCATCCAATAAAGTGGTGCTGCAGATATACAGTATATATGGAAGAATTGCGGCAATGTTTAATCGGGTTTCTCCTCTCTTCTGCTTTTCAGATTGTGGTGTCTGCAATTGGAGGAAAGGCAGGAAGAAAGACTCATCGCCTGACAGCTGAGAAGAAGTCAGTGGGGGAAGTTGTCCCTGTTGATACTTGATAGGGATTGTTGCTGAATCCCGTGAGCTCCAGGGCGAAAAGGACAATCCACAAGAAAGTTCTGATTTGTGAACATCAATAAGTCTTCTCCCAAATCTTGTCGCGGCGATACGATGAAGACACAAACCCTGGTGTTGTTCCATCTTAAAAAAGCGGGCTAAAACAGTCATCGCGTGAGCATATGGAGTTTTTGCTAAAATGCACAAGTATCATTTGACAAGAAAAACCCCAGCTGCTCAGAATTCCCAGTTTTCGAGTATTTCTCAATTTCCATGTCACCTCAGACTGACAACTCTCAACTTCCGGAGGAGATTTGTCCATGTTCACATATATTGACCAAATTAATGTATGTTCAGTGTGTTCGATCCCTTCCTTCCCAGAGCGGATTTGAGGGCGAGCGGCTCATCGCTCATCAGCGAGGCTTCCACTTCACTTGAGGAGAGGACGGTGCTGTTACTCTGCCAAGTCTCTCCCCAAAAGCCTGCGATGGGTTTCGGTGGGACTGCCTGGTTCAACTCAAATCAAGCAAGAAGCAGCGAGAGAGGCTGCACATTGGATTTTTATCACATGCAGAATTGTAACTACCCGACTGACTGTGAGCCATCGTCAAATTTCTCCTGTTTGAAAGCATCTTTCAACTATGACCTGGAGCGAGAGCAGCGAGAGCAGCGAGAGCCAGCTTCAGGCCTAAGGGCACCGCTCAAAAGACGGAAGTCACAGTATTAAAACATAACGATGAACAGGTGGCGACCAGGAGGGAGGCCCACAAAGGCACTGAAAGGCTAAAAACAAAAATCAGCGTTCATGATTGACATCGCATATGACATAACGTAAAGTACTGTTGAGGCACAAATTTGGAAATTATGCTATCGGGCCCCAAAAACTGGACACATTTTTATATATAAATCGCTAACTGGACAGCCACCACAGAGCTGCTGTGATGTTTTGCGAAGGATGATATTTAGCAGGAAATGGAGAAGGTGCTGTGCTTGTATTTCATCAGCGATACAAACATGCAGAGGAAGTCTGAATGAAATCAGTGTTTCCTGTCATTCTCATCTTGCCCCTCAGCTTGTATCAGCTTTACTAATTTTTTTTTTTTTTTAATTTACAATTCAACTCAGTCACTATTCTTATGCTGACCATTGTTGTGTTGCTGTGTATGAAGCGGTCCCTTAGTTTTTACCAGTTAATATTAACCCGCTTGAGTGTCCAGATGTCCCTCAGGGAGCAAACTACCCAGCATTCAGGAAACAAAGTGTGTCCGGGGCCTCATTTATAAACGCGTTGACTCAACAAAAGGTTGGATATGACGACATTTATAAAACTCATGCGCAGGCGTCATGTCAACTCCAGTCTGTCTCGGTTATTCGGCAAAACCAAACTGCAGAGTACTGAAACTCGCCAAATATTATAAAACTTTTCTGCTCAGGTTACCAGGCCGCGTTTAGGAAATAGCCTCTGAAAACAACCAAACAAACACGCTTTTGTTCGCTAGTGCACCATAAGAGTTAATGCATTTATACGGGACGATGTCCTGTCATCGGAGCCGCTAATAATCTGAAAAATCCTCTGTTTTTATGACGCGGAGGCGTTAACACACGTCAGGGATGGACAGTTGCTGAGTCACCCAATGTGGTCAAGAAAGTAGTTAGCTGAGACCCTTTTTTTTCTCACGGGTTGTTTTCGTTTCACCAAGAACATCATTCTTTTTTTTTCTTTTTTTTTATTCACTGCATAAATATGTTGTATTAACATGATCACCCTGTGCCTCGAGCGGAGTTAGCGAGGTCGCTGGCCGAATGGCGCTCGTTAGCAGCGGAGGGGCGGGGCATGCACGCGGTCAGCCACTCATACTGCTTTCCACATCGCGGTGTGTGACATCACGTCCTGTAACTCAGTGCATCAGCCTGCTCTCATCACTGCAGCAACTCTTTCTTCGCGTGACCTCAGTGTTCCGGAGCCTCCGCTTGTGGCTTGTCGACATTCTGCCGACTTGCCATTACTCTTCATTTGACATCCACTTTGATCTCGGGCCTTTTTTTTTTTTCTTTATTTCTGCATTTGTTCAGGTGTCAGTGCTGCTGAATAAACAGAGTTGGGCTGCAACGATTAACTGATGATGAACCGACGACTGAATTAATGGGCAACTATTTTGATAATCGACTAATCTAAAGTCCAAATTCTCTGATTCCAGCTTCTTACGTATGATAAGATCTTTGGGTTGTGGACTGTTGGTTTGAGGACGTCTTCTTGGGCTTTGGGGAACGGTGATCAATTTTTTTTCACCATTTCAGACACCAAAAAACACACATTGATTGTTTGCATTTACTTTTTGTATCAGTAGCAGCCAAATATCAGCAGCAAAATAGATTAAAAGATGTATACACTGCCTCTCTGTCGGGAGAGACTACAGTAGTTATGATATCACTAAACTAGAGTTTTGCTTTATTTTATTTATTTATTGAAATTCTTATTTGTTGATGCATTTCCATTAAGTTTAAGCACTAAAATTGCAATAAAATCGGGATTTTTAAAAAAGGAAACCAGGTAGTTGTTCATTTTCAGAGAGCCTCTTCTATTCTCCGTTTACTGTTTCCAAGTATAGATAGCACACAGAGCTGATGTTGATACTGTTGCAAGTCTGTTAGCATCATTATAAACGCTGCCTTTAAGTAAGATCAGGAGCTGTGATGCACAATGGCTGAAAAAAATTCAGAGGTTTAATCTGTGGCAGTCATGTCAGCTTTATTTGTATCGCACAGCATCCAATATTATACTTTTTTTTAAAAATATAAACAGGATTCAACAAAACCGTTCTCACCAATTTTTTCTGAAATGCGTTGCCAGAATCAAAATGGAGGTTTAATTTTCAAAAAAGAATGACGTTTTTCAGTTTCAACGTTTGATATGTGGTCAATGTGCTATTTTCAATTAAACATGGACTTTTAATGTTTTGGTAATCATCAAATTCTACTTATATTTGCATTTTACACAGCCTTCCACCTTTTATGGAAATGGGCTCGCAACTGGAATTATTTGTCCTTAAAGTCACTCAAATGTGTTTCATAAACATATGAATGTCCAGTGCGCTGACTGCAATAGGTACGAGTATAGGGATGTTTGCATAAGGGGTCCCCTGTGTAAATGAATAACAGCTGGGCTGAGAAAAGAGGGGAATGTGTTGTGTGAAACCTGGGTTTGAAACATCAACAAATGTGAAAGGTTGTGTATCCAGTATCACAGCGCATGGTGACACTCTATTTATCCGTCTTTTCCTTAACCCAAATGTTACATCCAAAAAGCTCAGGTTACGTTTTCTCAGGTGACAGAATCAAAAACAACCAGCCCACAAGGCCCCAAGTATGTGGGAATTATGTCATGTTCACCTGCTCCTCTAAATCTTTCCATCTGATGTGTTCATAAATTGGAACAACATGGAAGACGTGTTATTTTATTGGACATAGAGATGAATCGCCGGTATTTTACCTGTAACCTCAGAAATATCATTTAACCTGTTTACTGACAGTTAATAACCTCTGTAACTAATCTAGCTCTGTACGTGGAAAGGCTCTATCATTGACAACGACATACCAGTTCAGAAATGAGCAAAACATTATCTGTAATATGCTATCTTGAACCGTAAATAATCTCTTACCGTCAAATGAACATGTAATTACATCCACCATGTTTTTTTTTCATGATAAACATAATCACATTTGTTTATACAGTTTAAACAGTATATTAATATGGCAAAAAAAGTCGCAACGAATGTATTTCAGCTGGGCAGCTAAAATACCTTTAGAACTGATTAGCTTGATGCTTCAACTTAAAATAGACCAGGTGCTAAATGATAGTTAGCCTCTCGCGCATTCTCACATATGGAGCAACATGGATGGACGGAGGCGGAAATATGTAAACAGAGTGTGCGAAATAGGATAACCTGGTTGAAATGTATCCATATTGAGGTTCCTGCTGCAAATTTATAGCAAAATGACAGGGCAGGAGCTCCAAACCACTTGCTCATTTCTTCATCTGATAGTGTTTTTTCTAATACCCACATTTTGTTTGAAAGTCGCAGTGGTAGGGACTTTTCTCTTGATGCTCCTGGCTGCAAAATCCTGACTTGCTGGACTAGTCAGTTTGCTATGTAACGCTCCTTTCGTCTTGCTGTAATTTCAGGCTAACTGTCTTCTGCACATTAGCATAATTGTCAGGCCTTTTTTTTTTTTTTTTTTTTTTAACCAGAATTAGTTTCACATATACAAAACACGAATGCCAAAGTTCTCCCAGGAATTATTTGTGAGACTGTAGAGAGCTTCATTTTGCGAAAGCTTCCTGTAAGTCTCGGCTTCGGTTCACACGTTCGCTCCCTGCTTCTCATCCTGTGTGATGTACGTTCGAGCCCGACTGTGCCACCTCGCTCTTCATGAGGAAGAATGATAGTCAGTGGCTATGCTACAGTTTGAGCTTTGATTCCGACTCGTTTATGGATTTTTTACACGTGTTTAAGGATTAAACTTGGTCCTCATGATACACAAAAAGCTGATGCAACATATGATAGGTAGTGTGGTATAGCTATAAATGCAACAAGTGTATTTTTTATTATGCTTTATCAATCACATGTAATATTAGGGTTGTCTCTTTGTAACCACAAGAGCATTTTCAGGTGTACTCAAATATCCCTTCTCGTGAAGATCAAGCCATATTTCCTACAGCTGACTGGCAACAACACAGATGACAACTGCAAATGTGTGAATGGTTGTCGTCTGTTTCCTGAAGATGTTAGAAACAGATTTTTTTTTTTTTTTATACACAAGATACTGAATTTATTTATTTTTTTGGAAATGTATAATGCTACATGACAATGCATTTATGAAAGAAATAAGAATTAAATAGCTATTTTTAAACAACTGAACCCGTGTCCAGAGTCTTTTGGTTAGGCACTTGCCTTGTCTGTGCCACTTGATGGACTTTTCATGTCATTTTACCTTGAAATTTGTGTGTTCTGGTTTATCATCACCATTTTACCTCCTGTCTTTTTCAAGTTCCCAACATTCAGACTCATTCTAGGTCTGTCAAGCATTCAAGACATGTTGTTCATTGTGTTGATTTTTCATTTTCCATGGACATTTGGACTTCCAGGTACGCAGATGACGCAGCCCTTTCCCCTTTATATCTCCAGGTATGCTACCAATGCTGCAGGCCTGAACTT
>CAAKHG010024381.1:37268-53572 GCA_901007715.1 Dactylopterus volitans
ACAACACTTGAAGACACAAAGCCTCTGAATGTAAATGAACATTGGTTTAAGTACATTACATTTGTCTAGTAACATTCGTGACGTTACTTGTGCACACACATCACAATGTAGTTTTTACCAATAGAAATGACAGCTTATCGGCATTTCCGGTTCTCCTGGGGTCGACGACTTTTTGAATCAGTTTTTGGTTTTGAAGTTTTAAGAGATGGAAGCTGATGATGTCACGCGACGGTAGCTAAGTAGGTTTGCAGCGCAACGTAAGCTCGGCAGTTCTGGGGATTAGATTTACGCTTTAGAAATCACAAAAGTTATGTCATTTGAGAAGATGATCTTGTGTTTGCAAAACACAAGTGTTTGCCAAGGTGTTTCAAAAGTCACTATAGTGATAGTGAAACTCTTTTCTATTTCCTTACTGGTGTGCGTGCATTAGCATATTTGGGTGTTTTTGCATGCAAGCAGAAAAATAAAAAGTAAATGTGGTACCCACTTATGTGAACATTGTGCTAGTCGAGGTTAGAAACTCCACGTGGCACTTCTGATTCCCAATTATTAGCATTATATCAGCAGATACAAGATGTCCTGTACGGTGGTGCGGTGGTTCTATGTGTTTGCGTGCTCTCCCCATGTCTACGTGGGTTCTCTCAGGACAGTGTCTCCGGGCACTCCGGCTTCCTCCCACCTCCAAAAGCATGCTGAGGTTAATTGGCTATTCTAAATTGCCCGTAGGTGTGCACGCGAGTGTGAGTGGTTGTCTGTCTGTCCTCCATGTGGCCCTGCGATGAGCTGGCGTCTCGTCCAGGGTGTTACCCCGCCGTTCGCCCTTCGCCAGCTGGGACCGCGACCCGGTAACCAGAATAAGCGGGAGACGATGAATGAATGAATGAATGAATGATTTCCTGTGGAGCTTAACAAAGCTGCCTTTCTGTGCGGGGGTTTAATTATCAATAGCCATTATTACCGAACCTAATACAAAGGTACAAATCCAAAATAAATGTAAGTCATTAGTTCTGTTTGCTTTCAATTTGCAGGTGGAGCAGTTGGACAAACTGGAGCAATTCACAACCACAGCAACCAGCGGTGTTCCAGGAGAAGATGAAGAGCTGGCAGAGCTGTCCCAGAAGTTCTACCAGGCTGCTGTGCAGGTGTGTGTGTGTGTGTGAGCGTTGTTTGCATTTTGACTGCAGCTTTGACCGCTGGTTTGGCTTTTTGGAAATCACGGGACGGGGAGAATGAAGCTGGAAAGGCGCTGGACCTGACCAGAACACAGACACAGGCAGAACGCCAAAGCAGCGACTTTGGGGTTTAGGGTGAGGAATTCGGCTGAGCTGGTTAAGGTTCGGGTTGGAAATGTAACAGTACAAAAGAAAAATATTGCTTGAGTAAATGACTACAATTAAAATGGAAACAGAGCATTTGGCTCAAACAAATTATTGTTATTATGATTTTTAATATTATAAATTTCACCTCAAATCCAAAAGGCTTCGTCAGCTCTAACATGGTGGGGAGTCCCAGGTTTTTTTGGTGGAGGTAAGTATTCCAATACCACAGAATAGGGCGACTAAAGCTTTTAAAGTTCTACTAAAACGAAAATCATGCCATGCCATGCTCCTCGAAGGACCATCACCGTACTTTTGGATCCAGGATGTATCGGGCGCACTCTGAAATGACAGTCTTGAGAGTGCTCGAAGGCATGAGTAGAGCTGTTGACAGTCACTGAGCTGTACAGTCAGCTGGTGAAGATTAAACACTGGTGCTGGACTTGCAGCGCTTTGTGTTTCTGTGATCTCCTCACACATCTGCGTGTAATTCCGAGTGACACAGCCTCCCGCGTTTTTCTGGACTCCCAAAACACTTTCATGGTCCGTTTGTTCTGTCCCTAACATTATGGCGCGCTTTGATTAATTAGCACAAAGGAAAGCCGTCAATGAGAAGGCAGGGCTTTTATTCATTTGTATTAGCATCTCATCTGGCGCGCTCGGGTTTGTAGCTGATAGGTAAAAGACGGCAGACACGTCAGGAGGAAAAAGGTCTGTCAAAGGTCTCAAAAGTCAAAAATATAAACGGCTTTGGATGGGGACGAAGAGGAGGTGCTGAGGTAGTGCTCGTTATGAGGAGGACTGGCGACAAGCTTAATCAAGTGCTACAGCAGATGATACAAGTCAATTTGATTTCGTTAAAAAACCCTGCCGCATGAAACGGACTGCTCACTTGTTTTGAGGGGGTCGCTGCTTCACTTTAACGTGCGCAGGCTGTCACAGGGGAAGTTTCGAGCCATGTGTTTGAGGGGTGGAGGGAGGGTGCAGAGTTCCTCTCATCTGAAAAACATCAGCCGGCAGACCCATGCACTTATGCAAACTGGATTCCAAAAAAACATATCAGACATTTTCCAGCATCTAAAAGCACTGCGGTAAAGCATGCAGGGACGTGATACACACACATACTGCAGGGGCAAGGCAAAGTGCTGTTTTCCAAGAAGACGATGCTGTGGTCAAAACACACTGCAGGAGGGTGACACGAATGTTCCCTCTGCTGATAAGTCTGGCTCCATCTCTCCATGAACCCTGTCCCACCAGACGCACCACCAAGGATAATTTAGAGACCACTTTCCTGGCCTTGAAAATGCCCGTCTGAGCTGGGTTAGGGAGCCCTCTGCCCACGGTTCAGGTGCTCTCCCTACAACTTCAAATCACAGGACGACATGATTGAGAAGACAAATTCAGGGGGTTTAAAACTGAAATTTAAGGCTCTTTCCCTGTCTAACCATTGGCCGCATAATAGAAAGGACTCTCCTGCCTCGGCTGAGAGGCCACTGAAAGGCCTTCTTCCTTTTGCAGTGACCTACTTGTGTGAGTCCGGCCTTTCAACTTTGAAAGCATCATGATGAGGATGATGACATGTGTTTGGCACAGACGGACACTAAGCCCAGGCTTGACAAGCTGTGGAGGAGCCACCAAGCCCACACACACACACACGCACACACGCACACACACACACACACACAGAGGGTTGTTCTCCTTTTTTTCTTTTGTTCTTGTTATTTCTGTTCCAGTTTATTGAGAAGTTTATTAGGTGTGAATGAGCCCCAGAACTTTGCAATGACAAACATCTTCTTGTCTCCTCTTTGGCTTCGCCTGTGCAGGGTAAACAGTAAACAGTGACTCACCCTCTTCCCTCGCTCCCTCTCCCCTGCATGTTCTGCTCTTAGCCTAGCTATCTGCGAGTGTTCCCTCACAGCATCCATGAATCGCCTCTTGGGTTTTCCTCTTTGCCTCTTACCTGGCAACTTCATCTCCAGCATCCTTCTATCAATTATTTTTCCACTGTCCCTCCTCTGCACATGTCTGAACCATCTCAGTCTGGCCTCTCGAGTTTTGTCTTCAAACCCTCTTGAGCTCATTCCTGATCCTGTCTGTCCTCGTCACTCGCAGAGAGGATCATCTTCAACTCTGCTACCCCCTGTCATCTGGTCATTGCTACCATCTCCAAACCATACAACATGGCAGGTCTCACTCCTGTCCTGTAAACCTTTTCTTCCACTTTCCCGACTCTTCTGTCACAGATCACTCGTGACTTTTTTCGCTACCCACTCCATCCTACTTGTACTCCCTTCTTCACCTCGCTTTCGCACTCCCCATTGCTCTGAACAGCTGAGCCCGAGTACTTGAGCGACTGCAGCTTCTCCACCTCTGCTCCTTGTAACCTCACCCTTCCACTGGTTTCCCTTTCATTCATACACATCCTCTGTCTTGCTGCGACTGACCTTCCTTCCTCTTCTCTCCAGTCCAGACCTCCACCTAGGTTCTTTTCCACCCGCCACCCCCCCCTACTCAAACTTCAGATCACATTGTCATCTGCAACCATCGTAGTCCGCGGAGACTCCAGTCTGAGCTCATCTGTCAATCTGTCCATCACCAGAGAAAACAAGAAAGGGGTCAAATCTGATCCCGAATGCAGTCCACCTTGTCTTCTGTCACCCCAACTCCACCTCTTGTCACTGTTTTACTGTTCTCATACATGTCCTGGCCCATTCTTGAATACCTCTCTGCTACTCCTGACTTCCTCAGACAGTAGCACAGCTCCTCCCTTGGCACCCGCTCATATGCTTATTCTAATTCCACAAAGACACGGTGCAGCTCCCTCTGCCCCTCCCTGTCAGCATTCTCAAAGCACTTGTGTCTATGGTGCTCTTTCTAGGCGTGAAGCCATACTGCTGCTCTCAAATGTCCACTTCTCGTCTTAGCCTGACCCCCCGCTAGTCTTTCCCAAATCTTCATCGTGTGGCTCATCAACTTTATTCACCGTCCATAACTCCACGCATCAGCCTTGTTCTTAAAAACTGGCACCCGCCCAATTTTTGCCACTCCTCGTTTTATCTGATCCTCGTCACTCTTGAGGTATCCAAAACACTTGCGGACAACTGACGTCGCATTACCTTTTTTTTCCAACAATATCCGGGTGATATATTTAGATCGCCTTCATGTTCTGCGTTATTTTCACCATCCTCATCTTCAGTTTCACTCGTTTTTTTCTCCTTTTTCCAACTTCTCTCTTCGATTTAAAAATGCCCCATGCTGATAATTGAGATTTCTCAAAATTCTATTTGAGATCATATTGAGATCGTACTTCATCCTTTCTGATCTGTTCCACCTCCTGCTTTACAGTTTATACCTCCTCTAACTGTCTTTCTCTTCCATTTTCTCCATTCAACAACTCCTCACAGGACTCCTTCCATCTACTCAGCACCTTTCTCTCACTTGTCAATACATTTACATATCTGTCTTTAATCATCCCTCCCAGCTTGATGCCTCTGCCTCTCCAATCTGTACATCTCCTTTTCTCCTTCCTTTGTGTCCAACCTCTCATACAACTCATCACACACCTTCTGTTTGGCTTTCACCACCTCCTTCTTCACCCCCAGTGTCCTCTCCTTATACTCCTGTCTGCTCTCTTCAGTTCTCTCACTATCCTATCTCTTCTTTGCCAACTGCTTTTTTTTTCTGTACGCTCCTCATTCCACCACTCGGTGGTTTTTATCATCTTTTGTCTGACCAGAGGACACACCAAGCACCTTCCTACCCGTCTCCCTGATCACTGTTGCTGTAGCAACCCAATCACCTCACCGTTTGTCACAACAACGACAGAGCTTTTCTCAACGCCTTCTTGAAGTCCTTACAACATTCCTCCTTTCTTAATTTCCCCCATCTGATCCTCCCCTCTGCCTTCACTCTCTCCCTTTTCCTCACCTCCATAGACGTCTGACACACTACCATCCAATGCTGGCTGGCTATGCTCTCTCCTGTCACCACCTTACAGTCTCCAATCTCCCTCAGATTGCACCGTCTACATAGAATATAGTCACCCTGTGTTCCTGTCTCTTTTGGGGAATAAATGTTCACCACAGCCATTTCCATTCTCGTTGCAAACTCCACCACCATCTGTCCTTCTAAGTTCTTTCCCTTAACGCCTGCCCACCACCTCCTCACCACCTGTGTTTCCTTCACCAACATGACCATTAAAGACCATTCTCACCCCTCAAGGAGTACTCTCTATCACTTATTCCAAGAACTTCTCCTACAGCTCAGGGCCCATCTGTAGGGCATAACCACTGGCATCATTCATCATCACACCTTCAGTTTCTCGCTTCACACTCATCAACCTGTCTGACTCTCATTTCACCTTGACATAATTCTTTGCATACTCTTTCTTCAGAATCACCCCTACTCCATTTCTCTTCTTATCCAAGCCATGATAAAATGGTTTGAACCCATCCTTCAATGCTTCTCGCTTTGCTGCCCTCCCATCTGGTCTCCTGCACATGCAAAAAAGTCTACCTTTCTCCTTTGCAGCATATCAGCCAGCTCTCTACCGTTGCCTGTCATTTAGCCTAGATTCAGAGTTCCAACTCTCAGTCCAACACTCTTTATCTTACTCCTCTTTTTCTATTAACCAATCTACCTCCTCTTCTTCACCTTAGACGAACAATAGTCCAATTTCCACCAGCACCATGTAGGTGAACAGCACTGTTGGCGGTGCTTGTTAACCCAGACCCGACTGATCTGGTATGGAAATCAAATTTGTGATTCACATTTAATCTGGCCAGTGTTTTACACCGGATGCCATTCCTGATGCAACCGTCACCATTTACCTGGGCTTGGGACAATAAATACACTGGCTTGTGACCCGTAGTGGCTGATTTCATTGCAGTGACAAACACAAGGCCCACATTCAGGAGTTGTGTTTTTTATACTTGCCATTGTCAGTGGGTTTGCACTGATAGCTAATGCTATTTGGTGGGCATTGGCAAGGTAAACTTTGGGAGCTGCTGGGTCAGATGAGCAGTTCTGGAGATATGTAAGAGACAGACAAACAGTACAAATCCAGTACAGCCATTTTTAATGTATAAAAAAAAAATCAAATAATTTATGATTAATTGTTAACTTTCCTAATGATCGAAATTCCAGATCTTAATAGTTTTGTTCAGGACAGCCCAAATAGATTTGAAAATGATGAAGATGGAATTATATTCCATCCATATTCCAATTTGTCGAAAGCTTCAGTGTAAAACTGACTCAGAACATATTTACGGGCCAGATCGGTCCCAGGTGAGTCCTATATTTTTATTTACACTCAACAGAAATATCAAACAAAAGGCTTTTGTTTCCGCCCCATTTTGCACGAGTTTAAGTCAAATATCTACGATTTTTTTCTGTACAAGACAAATTTTGTTCACACATTTTCTAAAATCTATTTTTGCGAGCACCTCACCGGTGTTAAGATAATCCGTCCACCTGGCAGGTGAAGCCTATGAAAATGCTGATTAAATAGTGCGATTATTGCACGTGACTGGTCACTTTAGGCCACTTTAAAGGCCACTCTAAAATGTTCGCTTCTTTCATGCAGCACAATGCCGCAGATGACACAAGTTTGCCAGGAGCGTGCAATTGGTCAGCAGAAATGTCCCCGCAGCGCTGTTGCCCTTGAGCTGAATGTGCATTTCACCAGCATCATGAATATTTTAGTACATCTAACTTGCCTCAAAACCTCAGACTTTGTGTAACCACACCAAATCCAGGACTGCCACGTGCGGCATCCTAACCTGAGATATGGTCTGAGATCAGCCAGCTGATGAAACGGCTGGTTTGCACAACAACTGAATCTTTGCATTAATGGTGAGAAGCCACCTCAATGTTCTCAACGGAGTGGCATGTGGTGGTGGGAGACGGTGAGCTCGTCAGTCCACTTGGTCTGCTTGTCATCCACCGCCATCGCCACCTGCACAGCCCCGTGTTGGAGGCTTACTCAGCAGACATGTCACCCATTGAGAATATATGGGATGCTTTGGATCGACATGTGCGACAGCGGGTTCCAGTTCCTGCCAATATGGGGCCTCAATCAATAACCTGACCAACTCAATAGGATGGTGATGTGTTGCACCGCATTGGGCAAATGGTGGTCATACAGATACCGACATTGTATTTCACTGTCTAATAAAGACCTCGCTTTAAAATGACTTTCACATTTTAGAGTGTCCTTTTTATTGCAACTAGTCCAAGACACACCTGTGCAATAACTATGCTGTTTCAGCATCTTGATAAGCCCAACCTGCCAGGCTGCTGGATTATCTAGGCATAGGTGGAGTGCTCAGTAATACAGATTTTAACGAATTGGTGTTTAAAACACTAAATCCTCTTGGATCTTTGACTTTCACTCATGAAAAATTGGTAAAAACCAAAGTGTTGCATTTCTGCTAACTGTATTTCAAATAGAAATAGAAATACTTAGTTCATCCAGCGCTCTGCACTCTTTATCCATGCAGGCCTGTAAATTAAACCACCTTTTAATGAAAAATATTGGATTGGACCTTAAGTTCACAATCACGGGTCTTGGTGAAATATGTCTGTTTCATCCCTGTCACAGTAAAAATATTTCAGAACTATTTGATCTCTATTTAATAATCCTATATTTTTCATTGTTATTGAATGACATTTATGTTCTGTAGTCCCCAAAGTCCAACTAATTTAATATATTAGAAAAAAATATAATTTGAATCCTAGTACACAGTGAGATTCCACAACCTTTTCATCTGTAAAGCATAGCCGAGTCGGGTGGATTAATGGATTTTGCTGATTAAAACCTTGTAGTGGTAATGTTGGACTCTGATCTCCACACCAGGAGGTATGTGCACAGTCCACATACGCTCATATTAATAGCTGCAGCGCCACCGAGTAGAAATAAAAGCTTTTCCCCTCAATTTTTCACTGCCATGGTGCAAAGGTGCTGTCAGAACTCCATCGATAATGTGTGTATTTTATATTCATCATGTACAAAGTGTTCACCATTAACACAGAATACAACGCTCAGCCATGCTCATGGTTGCTTTTTCAGTTGCAGAACAGTCGATTTGCTCCGAATTTGTTCCGCCCGCTCACTGGAACAGGCTTTACAACAGCACCCATGTGTTCAAGCCACAGCGCCAGCAGAAGAACGGAGCAGCAAGCTGGTAGTAATGTGTGAAGCAGATGTCTTAGTGTCAGTGGTGCGAATCTGGTTTACTGAGCTCGAGCTGCTCATAACTCTTTGGCCAGCGAGTGCTCTGCACATCCAGCAGCTGATCGCGTAGACCTGGAAAAAAAAGCAGCATTATCAGGCAGAATCTACCCCGGTGGACACAGCAGTTCATGTACAGCAACAATAACTCCACTAAAACCACACAGGGCTCAACGCGCACATGTGCTCCTAATTTGAAAAGAAGCGTTAAGAACCTTAAGGTTTCAAGGAATTTGTTTTGTTATCAGATTACGTTTTTCCTTTCTAAAGAATCTTTCTCCATGCTTCAAAACTTATTAACAACAATCCAATTACCTAATTTCACCTGCATTTGTTTGTTTGCTTGTTTTTTTATTTGTTAGGGTAATGCAGTTACAAACTACAAGGCTCATTTTTATTGAATTAATTATACCATCTCTCCCTAGAATCACGACATTTCTGTCTGTTTGGTTGCCTGTCATTCACTTTGCAGAATTGAATCAAAATGGTTGTGTGCACACCCCACACACATATTTGCTCATCCCTGCGGTTGTGGCCCATTGAACTTAAATGTATTCAATATGTAAATCACTGCTTTTAGCTATCTCTGGGACATATTTATGTCAGATTTGCCTCTGTGGTACAGTCATGTTTATGTTTATTGTGAAGTTAATTTGGTTTCCGTACTGGCTGAGCCTGGCTTGGTGTAATGCAAATCAAATTGATTCATGTCATTGTCGAGGCAAATACTTTTTTCTTGTTTGGCCTGCAAAGACAAAACTGCGTCATAACTATAGTCTGCCCCAAGTTAAATCACTGCACATTCATTTGTGACCGACCGTTTGTAAATATAGCAACACTGATAAGCACTAATGTCAAAGTTTTGTTATAAACTGAGCTGAATAAACTAATGACGGGGGGATAACACACAAATGAAGGATTTTAACATTTCTGTCAATCTATTTGTAGAGTATAGCAATTATGAATAATGGGACATGGCAAGTGGATAGAATAGAGAGGGCAAGTAAGAAATCAAGGGAAAAACAAAACTTAGATTGTATGACATCAGACACTCGTGCAGCCACGATAGCAAAGCAACCTAGATTGTCAAGTCATTTTATTAATATAGCGCCAAATCACGACAAAAGTTATCTCATGACACTTCACGAGAAGAGCAGGTTGAGACCGCACTCTTCAATTTACAGAGACGCAACAATTCCCCCATGGGCAAGCACTTGGAGGCGACGGCAAGGAAAAACTCCCTTTTAACGGGCAGAAACCTTGAACAGCCACCTTTTAGTTTCACCTTTCTTAGACTTTTAGCTGTAAGGACATTTAAGTGTCAATTGACCTTTTTCCCTACCTATTTAACATTATTTCAGTAGTTCAGTTCATGAACCCGTGCATTTTCTGCAGCAGACGCCATTTTAATAATTTATTATCACTCTCCTTTTTCAACTCTTAGTATAAAAAGTTGCTAAAGAGCCGAATTTGCCATGACGACGCCATACAGTCAGGATAGATGAGGCAATCTAGTGTTGTCAGATGACATCATAAAGTGTATCCTATTATGCAGTGAATGAAAGTGTGGTTGCTGTGGTGATGGCGCCATCAAAGCAAAAAAGGTTAACATCGGTTGAATGGCTTCTTTAGATTAAAGTATGTAGACGTAATTAGCTAGCGAAACTGAGTAAAATAGATTCACGGAAGAAACATCAGGAGGAGGAGAAGCCATTTTAGACCTGGCCAGAGGTTGTGCAAACAGAAATGTTGCTTTTATTACAAAGTTGTAGCGGACCTCAAGTGTTTGTGGTAGAGAGAGAGAACTGGAATAGGAAATCCTGGTTTCCATTCCTCCATAATCATGTTCAGAGTGCCACTGAGCCATCATGGCGCGCTCAAAGCAGAGTCAGCTGGCAGTTGGCAAGACATGACATTATGAGGGTTTTTTTTTTTTCTTCTTCTTCTTCTTAGATTTGTTCCATTTTCATTCAGCAATGTCAGTTTGGGCTCAAGGATGAATTGATTTGATTTTGGTGATCAGAGGTCAAAGGTCAAGACTCCCGCGACCTCACGTCTGTCACTGTCTAGTGAACGCATTATTTCAGGAATACATGGATCGAATGTCTTTTAAACTTAGTAGAGATAATCACATAACTTACAAATAATAAGTTCACGGATGATTAATTTGTAATTATTACACACCTGCAAAAAAATTCAGGCAGTGCTATTATTTAGGTAACTCATTTTGGTTGCTAACCCCCACAAGTACATTGCACGTTTAAAAAAAGAATATGCAAGTGAATTCGAGCCCGTGTTAAATTGGTTGAAATGGCATGATTGACTTTTTTCTAACCCCTGCAAGTCTGTATCAAACTTGGCGTGTAGAATCTATGGACCCTACTTACAGGAAGCGTTCCATATCTTGACAACTATTGGTCAGACTAAAATGAATTTTGATCCAGTAGTTTCTACTGCTGCACGTGCGTTATTTATCTTGTTTATCTTCGCGATGATCGCATCTATTAACGTGTAACTTGGAACAGTTGTTTCCCGTAACACACTTGGTGCCTCTGCGTAAAATTTTTGGTGCCAGTCCGCCACTAGATGGCCATTTTGTTCAAAATCAGGTAGCGTGCTAAAGATGTACTCTCAAACTGTTCCTCAGTGATTAATGACATATCCAGGAAACTTTGCACATATCCTCTATGTTAAACTTAAAAAGTGATCGTTGCTTGAGCACGACACTTCCTCATAAGCCAACGCACATGCAGGATAGGGAAAGAAGGCACAAATACACGCACAAACACGCATACCTGCAAAACATAAAATTGAGATTACATTTTCAAATGTACCTGTGCAGTGAGGTAAAACGTTATCTGCACCTCACAGATTTTTTTGTCACATGAGCGATCAGGAACAATGGAGCCATGTAAATCTGATCTGTTGTGTACTTTAAGGACATACCGTGATGCAATCAATTACGTGGCTCCATCGGTGACCAGGTGAGGTCATCACTTCCATGGTGGGGGGCGGGAGGGGCTTGGCCCATGTTGGACTTGCCTGCCTGTCTGTTTATCCGTTATGTTTGTTATATAGAGAGGTAGAGGATGATGTCACCGACTTCTGTTTTGTTTAGATGCGGCATGTTGCACAGACCCTTTAGCACTCTTGAGCGGCTCGCTGTCATGCGTTGAAATTTGCAGGCTCACACACACGCGTGTGTGTGGGTTTGCATTTAAGTGTGTGGTAATATTTGTCTTGCAAAAAAAAATAGCGACTATTTTTTTCTTGACATACGCAGTAATGTTGGTGTTGCCACATCTCATCATGACGGTTCCGTAGAGTGGATAGTGAGGGTCACTCGTCTCAGCCAGTACAGTTCAATGATGCTGTGTTTTTTTTTTCTGTTCCTATAAATTTTGTGTTGTAATAGTTTTCTCCAGGGGTACTTCCAACACCCGAAGGGCTCTCTCCCTCTCCAGGGCTGCAACTCGATATCGTGATTTCTTTCCTAGGTACCTTGTTCATAGCTAATGGGGATTTGAACCAAGGATAAGCCATAAGCCATAGTTTTGTTTTTAAAATCTTTTAAACCACACTAAGCTACAAAGTCTGTACTCCAGTCTTGGATGGCTCTTTCATGTTTAGACAGATTTCTTCCTACAGCAGCACGCCTCCTGCGAGATGTCGGAGTGACCAATGAAACGTAGACGCGTGTCGGTGTGTGTCCTCAGAATACGTATGGAAGCTGCCAGTGGCCAAAACAAGCTCAATTAGTGGACATACTTTGGCATCAAGAGGCATATCGGTCTCCATACATGGTGTTTCCTTTTACTCTCGCCGGGTGAATTCTTCGAAATGAATTTTGGAATTTCATCAAAATGATGAGAAACAAGAACCATGTGTGTTAGCTGGCGTGGCCATGAATGGTGGGGGAGCCGCGAGATGGGGCAGGATCAGCAGCTTTAACATTGTTGAATTCATTTTGACAATCAATCTAACCTGTGCGCGCGTGTGTGTGTGTGTAGTTGTTAGGTATGCTGGATATGTCTGTTCCCGTGGTGGCTAAATTCCGGCGTCTTCTGGAGAACCTGCCCAGACAGACTCTACCTGACGTCGTCGCTGCCATGATCCGAACCTCAGACAAGGAGAAGTTGCAGGTAAAGGGACTTTAAAGGCTTTAATCTTTCTAGCTTATCAGTGATGATTGCGTTAGGCAACACTGGTGAAAACTGTTGACCTTTGGTGCGTTCACACGTGCTACAAAGGTTTGAAATTTTCCGCGTGTGTGTCGCAAAGGTCCTGGATGCGGTGAGCCTGGAGGAGCGTTTCAAGAAAGCCCTGCCCATGTTAACCCGACAAATAGAAGGACTTAAACTGCTGAAGCGAACCAGAAGAATGAACTCCGACCACGAGAAGAGGGTACCGGGCATTTGTGCTTCTCCCTCTTCCCCAAACAGTTTCCCCGTGTCTTGTGTCCGTTTTACGCCTCCGTGTGTCATCCGTTCAGGTGTCACCGGTGCATAAAGGTGGAGTGAACCCGCTGCGACCCTTCAATCTGGATGGAGATGAGGAAGGGGAGGATGGAGATGATGATTCCACCCTGGAGAGGAAGGTTTACAGGGCCAACATGCCTGAAGCTGCTTTCAGAGTTTGCCTTAAAGAGCTCAAGAGGTGAACGTCACATTTTCATCACAAGATTTTGTGTAGACTCAACATTTTTTATGCACTAATTCATTTTATTAAAAAAAATATTTTTGTGAAGAATTACGCACATTTGCGAATTTTAAGTCTTTTTGAACCCCATCAGCACAGAACTGCTCCCTGGCGATCCTAGATTTGATGTGGTTTTGTCATGAACGCATAACCGTTCTTTTTTTTTATTAGAGTTTGTCTCTATTCAGATTGAAGCAGATGCCTCAGTCCATGCCCGAGTACGCCCTAACCCGAAACTACCTGGATCTGATGGTGGAGCTTCCATGGAGCAAAAGCACTAAAGGTACATAAAGCAACGGGGCGGCTTTAACCTCCGCAGCCCAAATTCCATCAGACGCCTCAGTTCCTGCGTATCTTTGGTTGCCCTCAGCTTTGTCTTTGCCAAACAGGCATCGCCGCGGGTGCAAATACACACGTGGCGGCGAAGCGTTTGTCAATAGCTGAGCTAAGCTGGGCTGCATGTTTCCCCATGCCTCCGGTTTTCCAAAACCAGTTGGGATGATGCGTGTAATGTAAATAGAAGCACAAATACTGAAACCCAACATGTAATTGGAAATCGAAAAACAAAGACAACATTTTAAATGTTGAAGCATAGAATTTAGGGCAGGCAGTGCCAGTTTTAACAACCGGACTCTTTTACTACGGAGCCATGCTGTTGGAATTTTTTTTTTTTTTTTTGCAGAATGTGGTTTGGCATCTTGCTCAAATAAGCGACCTTACTTAAAAAAAACATTACAGACGTGGCGGCGTGCGTTGCGCCATGTCTTGTATATTTCTTCCGTTATTTTTGGCGCCTTGGCAAACGCGCAGGTTACCCATGATGCCGTATGCACTAAGCCACGCCCATTCCATCCCAAATGCTTGGCTTTTGAGCTGTTAGCAAGCCAGATGGTCCCGCTGCTCCTCAGCTTCAAAGATGTGGCCTCCCTGATTTCCACACAGAATTACAAGTTTTGCCAGACCACTGGGAGATTTTCCACTTAGTCCATCTTACTGGATGTGTTTTATGTACCGTTTCCTCTGCATAGTAGACTTTACTATTTGTGGCGGCAGCATTGTCCCATACAGAATCATGTTTTTAATGCCATTCTCTCTGAGGGCCTGAAAGATTATGGTCCTCAAATATTGTTTTTTTTCCCTGCCTATATATGAAGATATTTCTTCAGATTTTCTGGATCTTTTAAAGCTGTAGCCAATGACATCTGCATTCTTTGCAGTTTTAAGTTAGGAAATATTCTTGAATTGTGGCACTACTAGCCAGCGCAGTCTTTCACAAAGCGGCGGCCCCCTTCCCCATCTTTACCTCAGAAGGATTCAGGTTGCGTTAAGAATCACCCGCCAACATTTGCACGAAACATGACGTCAGATTGAGTGTGAACTGTGTTTCAGCGAGATAGTGTGTGAATTCTGTGTATGTGAGAAATCCCCAGACGTGTTTTAGAGTAGCAGGAATATCAAGGCGCGCATCGATGACTTGCTGGATATTCCGAGCCGCCCCCGATGCAGGCAGCACTGCTGATCTGTAACTTAAAGAAGTTATCAAGTAATGCCCCTTCGTTTCCCCTCATGCGGGGTGGGGATCTGCAGCTAAAGGGAGGGAAGCCGGCTCTGTCTTGGGGTGTCGCTGGTGGTCTTGGGGGGGGTGGGGGGGTACTGCGTACTTCACGGGGCCGCAGGGTGCTCTGAATGCTTGGGTCCTTGGCTGCCACTTGGGGCTGCCGCTTGGGGGCGTTGTGGCATGGTTAAGACCCCCCCCCCCCCACTTTAACGCCATATCTTTTCCAATGACAAACATTCACAGCTGACACACACATCGTGACTCACACACGCACTCACGCACATATATTCGCACAATAAGACTGGAATATAAAGATTTTAATGTTGACGTCATTAAATATATATTGCTGGGGTTTTCTTTGTTTTGTTTTGAGGTTTTTTTTTTTTGTTGGTGTTTTGGTTTCTGTTCTTGTTCACTACCCCAACCTTCCAAACCCCCCCACCACATCCTCCAGGTCTTGCCTGGTCTGTTGACTTGATGGTAAATGAAATGCAGATTGCACAACAGGAGGAGACTCCTCCTCCTCCTCCGCAGAGTTAATCCGTCTGGCACCATCAGGCACTCCAACCTCTCATCCAGCATGCCTGAGCGCTGTACCATTCTGTTCCTCTTCAGCCTCACACGGCGTCCTATGCTCCTTAGAAAAAGTTTTATTGATATCAGGAGTCACTCATGGCTAAATCTGAAGCCAGACAAATTTCTGTAGAAATCGATGGCATTCATCTTGCCTCTACAGTTCATCGTTTTAGAGGCCACTCTTCTTTTTTGTATTATAACATTGTGTACGTGTGGACGTCTTTCGATGTGACACATTCATGTCATATTTCCTGACAGATTAAGCAAACAAAATACCTATTTCACAATGTTACTTGCCGCTGCAGACAAACAAGCGGGCAGATTTGGGTGAAAGCACAACGCCCGCGGCTGCCCGTGCCGTCTCTGACGGTCGATGACAGGCTTCATTCACTTGCAGCATGTGCTTCAAATAAATCCTCTGTCATCCCACCATTTTGAAAGGTCGGTTGGTCACCATAGAAAAAAAAAAAAAGTGAAGTTTTTTTTTTTGTTTTTTTTAAATCCTTATTTGTTTTGTTTTATTTTTGGTTTGTTTGTCTGACCTCGGTGCCATTTATTTTGTTAGTGGCAGTGTTTCATATCACCCAGGCTGGTAGCAACATGTCTACCAGTCATACATCATCTTACCACATAGAGATATATTCCCCACGGTCTTCTCCTCTTCTTCACATTCTGAAGTAACTTTCACCCGTTTCACGTTTTCTCGTTCCTTCTCCGCTCCCTCCATCTCTCCCTCACCCCCCCCCCCCCCCCCCCCCCCCCCCCCCCCCACCCACCCCCACCCACCCCTCCCCCCCCCCCCCCCCCCCCCCCCCCCCCCCCCCCCCCCCCCTCCACCCCCCCTCCCCCCCTCCATCCCTCCTCCATCCCTCCATCCCTCCGTCCCTCCATCCTTCCATCCCTTCCTTTCATCCACCTCCACCCG
>CAAKHG010024383.1:0-10227 GCA_901007715.1 Dactylopterus volitans
AAACTTTGATTTTGCCCCCCCCCCCCCCCCCCCCTCAGCTCGGCGACGGGGCGGGCGAGCGAGCGAGCTGTCAAGCTGTCTCTCAGACAGGGTGACTGCAGAGAAATGCTGCTTGAGGACGGCGGCGGCGGCGGCTGGTGGTTTATTGGCTACAGCGAGAGAGTGACAGATGGGTCACCAGGACTGGTTATGAAATCTTCCGCCGCATTGACAGAAAAATGTCTGGGACCAACTTTGGATGGCTCGACTTTCTGCGCGAGGTGAAGCGAGCCACCGAGCACCGAGGCCGTGCTGCGTTCGCACCGACCAGGCGCGGCGCTGCATGAATATCAAATAATATCTGGTCGTCGTGCCAAAATATTAGGGACGTCTCCCAGTGTAACGCAGCGCACTTCAAAAGCATCACAAATTAACAGCCATAATAATAACTCAAATATGTCAACACCTCTCTTAGATTGATTCAATAAAAAAAATCAACATAAAACTGCTCAGAAATACTTTATTAATTCCAGAGGGAACTGGATGGTCACAGTTGCCCCATGCCAGTGTAAAAGAACGAAAGTACCAAACTATAATAAAATGTTTTACAAATATTAGGTTATGAAAAACAAAACATCAAATTAAAATTGAAGTTAAAAAAAAAAAAAAAATTGTGGACCCAATATGAAAAACAATAAAATAGAAAAATAAAGTGTACCTATGAAACAGAGCAATACGTAACAGATACTAAGCGCTATCAATGTAATCGAAACATGAGTATAGTTACAGGATGTGCTGATATTGAAGCGCGCGAAATATTGCGGTGTGTGTATATGAATGCTATTAATGCGGATGACATCCGTGTCACGTGGGGGGAACCTGGCGCCATTCAGCACCGTATCGCACCAATCTCTCTGAATATGGAGCAGATGACAGGATATTACCAGGAAATTGCTGATTAATATCATGCCCGTTTGTGATATTTACTATACGTGCTCGCTGCGCGTCCAGCCAGCTCGCCGACACCGGCGAGAAGCGGCCGAGGTGATTCTTTAGCCTGTGTGTGCGTGAAGGGGCAACAGATTGTGAACTTGATGCTGCAATGGACTCGTAAAGAATCGCTTCAAGACGATGAGCGCTCGCCCGATCATGATGGCGCGAGATGATTTGGGTGGCGTGGTCAGCCAGTCATGAAATATTTGTGCTATGGAGGTGGGTGGAACATATGGTGAGAGGCCCGCGGCGTTCACCATGTGTGCTTCGATAACACCTCTTTTTTGGGTCATTATATTTGTTTGAATCCCCGATAAACAACATTAATGAGCAAGAGAGGGTTGCGCGGTGGCAGCTTTTGCACGCTTTCAGAGCCGCGTCTGCTAAGAGAGAATCAGCTGTGATTTTGACACCAGCCTGGGAGAGAGATGAACGCAAGTATGTTTCAAACATGCGGCGAAAAGGCTTTTAGTTCGGCGGTGACGTCCTTCCCGTTTCTGGTGTGTCTAATTAAACAACGGGAGCCCGTTATTGGGGAAAAAGGCACTTTCGCAGCGGACAATTGCCCTGCGTGATTTTTTTTTTGTTGCAGCCATTTTGCAGTTTCTGGTCGTACCGTTCTCACTCAGTGCTGAACAAATGCTTTTTGTTCCCATCAAGCACCTTTGACCTTAATATGAAAAGGTTGAATAATACCATAGTTATCCTTTAAGTTCAAGATTTTTTTTTAAAAAAGGCAGCAAAGAATGACTTCAGGGCAGTAATGTGAATCGGCGTAATCTCATGTAATCTATGGATTAATTGTGCATGCAAAATCTCAATTATGTTAATTACACATAGTTGTTATATTTGTATCACAAAAACCTGTATGTTTGATCAGTATTATGAATAGATAAAGTAATCCTGTGGCCCTGACCACCTCCCAGACCAAAAAAAAACAAAAACCACAACACACACACACACACACACAAACCATTGTACTAAAAATCAGTCTGATAGTTTTTGCATCATCCTGATTCATAACCTCTTCGGCTGAGGTAAAACAACACAAAAGGGCAAACGGAGTGCTTTTAGCAGTTAATTGGAGACCAGATGCAAAGTAGGAGGGCAAAAGTACTTCATAACAATTTTACCTGCTTGCTAGCAAATTAAGATTTATGAAGAGCGCAGCGTCGGGCGGTCATGAATATCACACTGAGGATAGAAAGGGCAAGCTGAATACGTATAAGTACAATGTATCTTTGCTGACCTTTAGTCAGAAATGGAACATGCCATTAATAAGTATATTTTTAACACAGACTAATCATCTCAAACTGAGACTCCATGTGTTTTCATGAGCACAGAATGAGTCCTTTGGGTTTACATAAGGAGGATGCCATATTTGCATCCAGAGCAGCCCAGAACAGACAAACATACACTTTAGACTGACTGATGTGAAGTGGATTTTCAATTAATCTTTTATTTTTTTGTGTCCGTATCTGTTTGATTATGAAATAAATTAAGTGAACATAAAAGAGGAGTGTGGAGCATCGGTCACAGAACGACTTAGTGAATTTTAAGGTATATTTGTTAAATATATAAGCATTTGGTGGAGGTCGAATGTTACTAGTGCTACGTCACTTCATGGGTTCTCCCAATTCACAACTTCTAAGAACTGTTTTTTAATATATGGTTTTCTTGGTTATGCTTGTTAATGAAGATCTGAGGTAATTTGCAGAGAAACTATAATAATAATGGATGAGCTGCTGTATATGAAACATTTTTTATTGTTGCTGTTGATGTTACTTTAAGAAGAATGTCCACGGCTGAATTAAAAAAAAAAAAAATGCATGCATGCATACTGTGCAAATAAGAAAAACAGAATGCATCTACAAGCTCATACCAATTGAAAAAGTCTGATTTATGTGTTACATAAATTTACCAGTGGAAATAATTCTGGATCCTATCAACAACACTCAAGATATTTCATCCAGTCAGATATATATATATGTATAGTGATCCTGATGTTTGCTGGAGCTCCTGCACGTCCATACATATTCACGGAGCTGAATAGCATGATTATCCCCCAAAACTTCTGCAAAAAAACGCTGACTGACATAAATCCGAGAGCAAATATGCAGAGATTTTGGTAATTGATGGATTGTTTCTGCAGCGCGACGTCGAACTGGAGCTCCTACTGTATCTGCACAGGAGTTGTTGCTGGAAGACTGCTCACGCTTCCCCACGTCTGACGTCTATATGATCAGGTACATTTTGCAAGACTCAACGCTTATTTCTTAAAATGTTTTTTCGAGTAAATCGCTTCACAGCGCGTGTGGGCCGGTGGACCCAAATGCAAAAATACTCAGCAGCTCCAGACTGATGGAAACTGAAGTTTAATAACAAAAATAAAAACAGGATGCAGGCAGGAGGAAAGAACAAGACTGGAAATAACTTTAGGGAGAAAAAAAACGCCCGAAAACTCTCTGGGAAACTCACAGATAGGGAACACAAGGAAAAACACTCCATGGGCGGACCCCCACAGAAAAACACATATTCCAAAATTAAATACTGCTCCAAGTATCTACTGGAGACTTGACAAACAAACCAGACCTGGAGACACATCAGGGCATCAAAACGAGGCTGCGACAATCAAAAGGGTCCAAAACCGGAGATGAAAGTGAGAAATTGCGGCCGACAAACCAATTTCCCCAGCAGGAATCACTTATGTGACGCTAACTCGGAATTAGCAAAATAAGCTAATTTGACAACTGCGGCATGAATGACCCAGTGGGCCACCGTAGTTTCACCTAAGCGAGGGGTCGAGGTGAAACACGTCGCTGCACGACTGGGACTTCAAATTGAGACGCTGCTCGTTTGTAATCTGCCTGGCAACAACAAAAAGGAGGGAAACGTCTACATCTGTGAAACATTCAACAGGTAAGTGCACCACTTGCCCTGCCGCTGACAGATCGGTATAATCATCATCATCATCATCGTCATCAATCCCTTTATTGCGCCTGCAAAATCAAAGCCCATTGTAACCAAAAGTGGCGTGTGTGCATATTCCTGAGATGCCGAGCTCGGCTGAGAGCTTGATTTGTCATCAGGCTTTCTGCTCTCATAATGAGCGTCAAGACCGAGCACGCCGCTAACCCTTTGCCTCTCGCGCGGATACAAGGACGGGGGAGGGAGGGAAGGAAGAAAAAAAAAAAAAAAAAGAAAACTGTCGCCATTTATCTTGGAGACAAAGCTGCTCTTTGGCTCATTCGGCGTCGGTGTCAGACAGAGAAACGACTGCTGCTTCCCGGTTGGCTAATACAACCCCCCCACCCCCCGCCGCACCCTTCTTATGTTCGCCGAGCTTTGATGTGTATCAGGTGTTGGTCCAACGTGTTGCCGAGCCAGATGGTCACCACCGACAAGCATGAAGCCGCGTTTCTGCCGATATCGGTCCATCACCAGGAAAAAAAAAAAATAAAAAATCACCAGCGCAGTATTGTGATATCAGCTGATGTAATATGAACCTGGCATGGGTTTTTGAGCGTCCCCGATGTTTCAAATGCAACAAAGACCAGAGTGAAGACTATGGATCACCCTGACGGTTTTACAGCGAGGCAATTATTCTCTCCCCGCTGTAAAAACCTCCCACCAAAATCTCAGACACAAGAGGCGCAAGAGCGCCGCACGCGCCATCAAGAGGCTCCGCTTTTATGCCTCGGCTGCGAAAACCGCTCCTGCTAATTCCCCAAAGGCTTTATGGATCGAAAAAGGAACCCGCGAAGACCATTAAGAGGAGCGAAGAAAAACTCATTTCGCCCCCATTAACTCGCCAGACTGATGTAGCGAGCGTGCAAGCAACCCATCGAGGTTAATGCCTCTCAGCGAGGTTCATCCACTACGTCTTTATTTTCCCACTAGTTATTTATTGTTTTTGATATTTTCCCTGTATTTTTCTCCTTTTTTTTAAGGATATAATTTGTTTCAATAAATATTTCAACAATGTTACTTGTTGCACTTAGATAACCCTGGCTGAACGCGATGCATGGGGTGCTCTGCTGTTCATGCGCAACACCCAGACTCCTGCATTCCGCACCATGATTATTTTATTTCCTCTAATTAAAGCAAGTAGTCATTTAAAAGCGCCGTATAATCACCGGGGTGTAGCTTAGACAAACAAATAATGGCTGGCCCTTAATAGAGGCCTGGAGGGGGTGTGGGGGTGGGGGTTGGGCAAATAACCAGGGGAGGGGGGGGTAAAATAAGCCCACCAGCGCTCGCGCTCACTTTGCTCTCTGCAAGCCCTCAGATCAGATCAGAAAACCAAGAGGGCGCCGCAGTGAGCGAACATAAAGGAATTCAACAAAGCAGAGCGGATAAAAATGGAGACTGTCTTTAATAAAAGCCTGCAACCTTGGAACGCCCGACTAGTTGAGGAAATGCAGTCATCTAATATCTTAAGTCCTAATCATCTGTGACGGCATTTGGGATATCCAAAGGTTGTTTTTAAATTTAGGGCACAAATGCCACAACCCATGATCAAAACGCTGGTTTCTCTAAGCCGTTTTTTTTTCTTTCCTAAATGTTTGAACTGCAATAAACCACAGATCTAAAACGCTTGGACGCAACAAACAAAAGATCAAAATGTTTGGATGTAATAAATCAAAAAGATCTTTTGCTCAGTTAACTCAAAGCACCGGTTAAAAAAAAAAAAAAACGACATAACTTGGTGTCAAAGTATCACAGTACAAAACGCAAGTCACATAATCGCATTTGAGAGGACCAGCCATTTCTTTACAGCAATCTAACTGGCTACTGATGTTAATGCTCAAAAACGATAACTGTTGCGTTACTCTTGAGCCCCGATCATGAGCAAACTGCGGAATCCTCGTGACAGCTGCAGGATAACAAGATACTGACACCGATACGGAACTAACGACTGATTCCACCTTGCGGTACGAGTGCAAACGGAGCCGCTTTCGTCCACGCGATGGCGGAGAGTCGCCGACCGGCTGCGGCATCGGACGGACGCCGCGCGCCATGGCGTCACAGGCCAGGATCTGCCAGTGCCACCCCGCTAATGACGGGGAGAAACGATCACCAGGGTGACCATCGTGCCGTTACCGTCGGCAACATTTATGGGTCGGCCTTTAATCAACAACACAACGGAAACCTGCGCCACCTCAGGCATTTGGGAAGTGGCTCAGATCTTGGCGCGAGGTTTTCAAAGCAACACAAATCGCTCTTTGTGTAGAGTAATAAGTAACTTTTTAGTTACTTTCACCCAAATAGGCAGGGGTAACACAGGGTGAGGCGTGACAAAATGGAAGCAGCATTGTGTCACGAAATAATCCTCAGTAAACCGTTGTTCCTCATAAATACAGTGAATTACTTGGATTATAAAAACAATGATATCGAATAATTTAACAACCTAAAGCTTTACAGGACAAGACAAACTTTTTTTATATGCCTCGTTTGTGAGGAGTCTAATGTAAAACACGGGATTGGGACTGTTTTAATTAAGGTATTTTCAGCCGGCACAGACAAAGGTCTCTTGAAAAAAAAAATTATTTGGGATTGTAACCAGTTACCAGACTCAGTAACTCTAATAAAATTACCAACACAGAGTAACTTGTAACATTATTCAATTACTTCCTAAAAGTAATTGATTACTGTAACCAGTTACTTTTGGAGATAGTTATGGTTATGACAGAGGAGAGTTTTGGTCAGTTTAGAGTTTGGAGAGAAGGACAGTTGCTGGGATGAAGCCGGCGAGGAAAAGGAGGATTTCCCCCGTGTGGGAACACTTTGAACCTAATTATAACTTTATCGCCGATGATTAACTTTGCTTATTGAGCATTTTATTTTTCAGTATTTCCTCTTTTCAAAGGCGAGGCGTTTATCGTGTTCCAGGAAGCAGGGATATAAAAACACTTTGGCATTTCTGCTCCTGAGCTAAAGAGAAATCAGCTGGACCAAAACCGTTTAAAAAGTATCGTTTCTTTAAAACATGAATAAAATCTCCGCTTTAATGTACATCTTTGTGTTAGTTAGCTGCACAAGCACATTCACTGTCCTCCAAGAAGTGACAAAGAACACCGATACTAACCATCCCCGCCATTATTAGATTGTTTTACACTACACCGCAACACAACTTTTTGGCCAAATGAATGATTTACACATAGGATGCGTTCACGAAACAATTAATTATTTATCGTCCCTCCCAGCAGCCATTACTGACGCAGAATACGGCGCGTCGGTGTAGCCACGAGGAATAAACCCTTTTTTTTTTTAAACCGTTTTGGTGGAAATGGTTAATAAGGCTTCACCTCTCCGCCACCGCCACTACTCACCGGAAACGGCGCCATCTTTGGTACAGTCGTGGAAACCTGGGCTGTTTCCCCTTTCACAAAAACTCATAAAAAAAACAAACAAACAAAAATCAGCAGTTACTAAAGTGCGTCCTCCGCGGCGCCACCTTCACCAGGCAAACACCACACGCCCGCAGACGAACTCGAGCTTTGCGCAAAAAAAAAAAAAAACGTTCACACTTGACCCCGGATGGCGGCCGAACTCGGCGCGTCACCAGCTAACCATGCTAGCTAGCTAGCTAGCCAGCGAGGGAGGAAGCGCGCGGCGGGCACGACGAAACCCGACGCCGATTTACGCGCATTTATACCCAGAACTGCGTGTTGGAAACTTCTAAACGCACCAGCGAGTCACTCCGAGTACAAGTCTGACGCTACATACCTGATAATGGGGAGAAGTGATCGCGAGCGTCAAGCCCGGTGCGGCGTCCTCGCAGACAGGAGCAATCGATCACAAAGTCCGACATCAAGGCTGACGTGTAGATCACCGATAAAAACGCTTTTAAAAACAAATTTGAAACGTTTTAACTTATGAGTGCATTTAAGCTGTTTTTAAACCCCTCTGTGGCTTTAGTCAATTTTTATTTATGTTATTTAGTTTGTTATTAGTTGTTGTTTTTTTTAACTTCCATCCATTTTTTTTTAACATCACAGATCATAAATTCACAGCTGTGTTCTCCTCTCAGACTTATGAGAGTCCATTTCCGCCAGTAAAAGAAAAAATTAAGATGAAAAAGTCGAAATTGTGAGATAAAAAGTTGAAAATATGAGATAAAAAGTCGTAATGATGAGATAAAAAGTTGAAAATATGAGATAAAAAGTCATAATGATGAGATAAAAAGTCGAAATTATGAGATAAAAATTCGAAACTATGAGATAAAAAGTCAAAATTATGAGATTAAAAATCGAAATTATGAGATAAAAAAGTCAAAATTATGAGATAAAAAAGTCATAATTATGAGATTAAAAAGTCGAAATTATGAGATTAAAAAGTCCAAATTATCAGATAAAAAGTGGAAATTATGAGATAAAAAAGTCATAATTGTGAGATACTTTCACACGACATTCAAAGTAGCAGCTCTTTGGCTCGAGTTCTCCTGCCTTTGTTTGCATGGTTAACGTCAGGCCAACAAGATGATGGAGGGACCTCTGATGACAGCGCCACTGGAGCGCATGTGCACTTCCTAACTCATAATTTCGACTTTTTATCTCATAATTTCAGCTTTTTTATCTCATAATTTCAACTTTTTTGTTTCATAATTTCGACTTTTTATCTCATAATTATTACTTACCATGGGGATATTTTTATTATCAAGTTTTCATCTAATTTTTTTCTTTTACTGGCGGAAACGGGCTTCCATGCAGACGGATGACAGAGCGATAGTGGATTATCTTTTCATCCGGAGCTTCTCTCCAAGACATTTGGGGAAATCCAAACATCCATTTTCGCGCGCGTAAGAGCCGCATGTGGCCAAACCCAGCAGAAGAGGCTGGATGGAAATGCAGCAGTTAATCCTCTGTTTTGCTTCTTTGTAAAACCGGCTGAGGAGCGCCGAGGTTCTGCGGTTGCTTTCATCAGTGGGATTGTTTCGGCACAACGTTTCCTCAATAAAATGTCTGATTTGTTCAATAGCTTCACTGCAGAGATCTGCTGAGTATTTTCTACTGTTTTTGCCTCACAACATCGAATGGTCGACCAAACAGCTAAACAGTGAAACTATCAGGATCATTTGTGATTCAAAACAAACTGTAAACTGTAAAACGTCTTCTAAAGATGCTGAATCTCCACCTGTTTCGGGATCCCTGCCAAACATCCGTGCTCGTCGGGAAGTCGAGCGCGAATAAGGAACGAACATCAAATCAAATATCATAACCGGAATGAGGCTCAGCCGAGGTTGGACATCTCATAGCCAAGCCATCGCTTCGACTTATTGAGGCAACGTGTCAGAGCCATCATCGCATCCGCGTCAGCCACTGACATTAAGTGACCCTGAATATCGTAAGAACCTGCAGCGAGCAATATCGGAGCCCGGAACTTTCCCCAGCCAGGGAGCACTCCGACGAGGCAGACCACTATCCAAAAGTCCCATCAGTAATCTAACGATATCTATCTTCCTCACGGTTATGTCCTGGATTAGCCCTCTGGGTCTCATTTTTGACTGAATTATGCCTGGGGCACCCAGAGATATTGAGTCTGGTGAAGCTGAGCTGCATGAAATATACCTGCATCAAATAAATAATTTATCAGGCTATTAAGGGAGGTGGTAATGTGAATTATATATTTTTTTGGCTCTCGTTCTTATAGTTTTGCATCAATTTCATATTTGAAAAAAAAAAAGAAAAAAATGTTCCCAGCGAGATGTTATGACTTTCATAACCTCTTCATCTTTGGTTCTCTGCTTGAACTTCACCTCCCCGTGCACGTCACCCAGGACCAGAATCTTTATTTGACTTTGGACGTTTGAAAATAATAACTTCCCGATTCACCAGACACCTTCTGTATGATCTCTGGAAAATCTATAAATGCTTTGGCCCTAAGGACTAAGAAAAAAAGAAAAAAAAACAGTATAAACATTATAAAACGCTATCATCTCATCTCATCTAAAAAAAAAAAAAAAAAAGCCTCTTGCAGCTTCTTGCATGCAAGAGATTGTTTTAGTATTCTGCAAATAAACATCGGTCTCTTTTCAACCGCATCTAAACGGGTCATTGGTTTAATATAAAAAAAAAAAAACCTTGGAGTGTTTGGATCATTGATGAATAGACGGCCAACTGCACATCCAGGACCTGGGGGGCAGATCCGCTTTCAGTGCTGTAATCGTGGGGGCAGACAGATTCATTTATGGGAGATTTCGCGCATGAAAAAAAAAAAAAAAAAAAAAAAAACGTGGGGGAAAAAAAAAAAAGA